>VMDR010007008.1:0-42586 GCA_007922815.1 Macrotus californicus | reverse complement strand
AGATTAAGGAAACAATCCCCTTCACGATTGCTTCAAAAAGAATAAAATAACCAGAAATAAATCTAACCAAGGATGTAAAAGACCTGTACTTGGAAAAATGTAAGATACTGAAGAAAAAATTGAAGGACAGACAAGTAAGTGGAAGCGTATACCATTTTCTGGGTAAGAAGAATTAACATCATTAAACTGTCTATGCTACCCAAAGCAATCTATAGATTCAACACAATTGCTATCAAGATCCCAATGACATATTTCACAGAACTACAACAAATGTTTCAAAAATTTATATGAAACCACAAAAGGCCCTGCATAGAACAGTGATCCTGAGAAAAAAGACCAAAGTTGTAGAAATCATGCTACCCAATATCAAACACACTATAAGTCTATAGTAATCAAAACAGCATGGTACTGGCATCAAAACAGCTGCATAGATCAATGGAACAGAATAGAGAGCCCAGAAATAAACCCCTGCCTTCATAGTCAATTAATATTTGACAGAGGAAGCAAGCACATATAATGGGCTATAGATAGTTTATCCAATAAATGGTGTTGGGAAAATTGGACAGATACACACAGAAAAATGAAACTAGACCACCTTCTTACACCACACATGAGAATAAATTCAAATTGGCCCATAACTCTTAGACTTCATTGATGTTTAAAGGTCATGTGAACTTGGAATTGTTTTCTCAATTTTAGTTAATGTTTACTGTTTTTAACATTGCCATTTTATATTGTCTCATCTTAAAATAAAATGGAATCACATCATTTATTTTCTGTTTCTCTTTGATTTCAAGGGAAGACGAGGAAAAACGGGCCCTCCAGGAAAACCAGGACCCCCAGGACCACCTGTGAGTCAAAGAGAGGATGACTGATTTTGTGGCGGGCCCTTAATTTCTCTGTGTTTATCTGAGGGCTGTCTCACTCTCTTGAGAAAACAATTTCCATCTCTCTACTGTTTAAGATGGTTTTACTGCCTATACCTCCCACCACCACAAAAACCAAGACATACGTGAGGCTGGTCGCCATCCATACACCTCACCCACACCTTCATTACTGCCTGCATGAGTCCCCTAAGCCAAGACTCTCCAAATAAATGAATCCTATTCTGAACCCACTTGACTCCATCTCCTCAATTTCTTAACAGCCAGGCAGGTAGTGAGTTAGATATCTGGGGAGGTATGCCCACTTTTCTTGATACACTGTTTTGTTAGTAGAATCTCAAAGAATGTTGTTGCTAAAGAGAGCTATAGAGATCTTCTAGCCAATTAGCTGTTCTTTTCCCTTACCCAAAGCTTCTAGAAAAAGTATGTCATTTCTTGTGGTTCTGCTGACTCTTTAACCCACTAGAGTCTGGTTTGTGTCCAAGCTACCCCACTGACACTGTACTCTCTCCAGTCACCAATGATCTCTGAGGTGTGAGATTCCCGGGCTCTTCTCAGGCTTCATCTAATTTCAGTGCTGTCCAGGAACTTACACTGTTGCCTGCTCTCTCCTTGAAACTCTCTCTTCTCTTAGTTTAGTGACATTTATTGTTTTTTTTTTTCTTTCTACCTCTGGGACCATCCTTTTTTGGCTCCTTCATTAACAACGTCCCCTCTTCCCCTCTCTATATGTTGCCTCAATTAAAGATTCCCCATCTTCTGTTTCAACCCAGACATTCCTGCTGAGGTCCAGACTTGTACAGCTCACTGCCTGTTCAGCATCTCCACTTGGAGGTCTCCTATGTACAACAAAAGGAGCAGCCCCAAACTAAACTAATAACATTCTAGAATTTGTTTCTCTTCCTCATCCTCCACATCCAGACAGCTCCTAAAATGTGTCAGTTCTGCATCCCAGTAGCTCATGAACCCATCTCCTCCTCTCGTTCCTCATTGCCTCTTAGTTTAGGCCCTCGTCAGTTCACATCTGTGTTGTTGTAGCCGTTTCAGAGCTGGTCTATTGCCTCTGCCTCCTTCAAGTGAAGTAATATTGCTAAAGCATAACTCTGACCATGCAACTCTTTGGCTTAAAACTGTTTAATAACTTCTCTTTCTATCAAGAAGGATTCCACATTTTCTGTATGTCATTCTCGACCTTTCCTAGTACCTATCTTTTGCCCTGTACCTAACTTTGCCTCTCCTTCTCTGTGCCCTTCCTTCTTTTGCAATCCACAGTGTAATCTTCCTTCACTATTTTCCTTCTCAAAAATGTCATGCTTTGCAAGTGTTCTCCCAGAGACCTAGGTAAGCATCCCTCTTCCTTCACAACTCAGCTCAGACATCAGTTCTCCCAGATCGCCCTTGCAAGGGCTCAGTATGTACAGTGTCATCTTCCACAATCCTTTATTATACCTCCTATGGAGAGAGCACATTGTATTGCAACTGTTGTTTTCCTTATCTGTCTACCCACTGTACTGTGAATTTTTTAAAACCTCTGTTTTATAACCATTGCCTAGCACAGTTTCTGGCATGTAGCATGTGGTCATTAATTATTTAATGAATGAGTAAACAAATGAATATATTTTGTAGATGAGAAAATGAAGACCAAAAAATAAGAAACTTTTTAAAGAACTGAACCACCACTAGAGGGCTCCAGACATAGAACCTTAGGAATCTAATAGGGTGTGGTCACGTGCCAAAAATGATTGCTGTCCTGTCATGGATTTCCTTTCATCTACTTTAGCCATTCAAGGGAATTGTTCTATCAGCAATGTACTTGTGTCAATTGATAGTGATTATAAAAGCAAGTGGGGGGAAAAGAGGCATAAACTGGCATCCTGGAATCCAGTCTTTAAGGGAATCATCTTTGTTGGTTTTTATTCCAAGGTTTCTGGCAAAAGAGAGAACACACTGTAGGATTTTCAATAATTGTCTTCTGCTACAAAAAAAAGAAAAGCTAGTGAATGCTACCAGGCAAGATTAGGCCTTCCTGTAGTTTTCTAAATGTATGATGCTGCATTCAAGGCAGGATAATTGTTGTCTCAAAGGGGGAATTTGAAAGATGAAGGCCTTCATGCCAAGCTTACCAAATGTCTAGGAGAGAAAAGGATTACACCGCATCCTGGAATGAATTCTCAGCTATAGATCAAGTGAGTTGACTGGAGAATTTAGAAGATTAAGAAATATGCAACTCTATGAAAGTATTTATAATATTCAGTTTCATAGGTTTCAGTTTATTGCCAGAATGTTTGGGGAAGAGAGGCATCTATTTTATCTCCAGCTTTAGATTTAGAATTTAAACTCAGCCATGGGCCTGATACACAGCGGTCATTAAATCCTGGGTCCACAGTATTAAAAAGAAAAATGGTTTGTTATTTTCTGTAATAGAATAAGATACCAATTTATTAGACTACAAAAAATAAGGAAAAAAATCTAAGCAAAAAAGAAAAGGTTTTTATTATAGGTCAGCTTTTATTTAAAAGAAAAAATATGAGACTATACCATCAGCTCATTTTCTGCTTAAGAATTATGGTTTATAGAAACTCCTTGTCTCTTTTATTCTGGAATAACTCCTCTACTTGACTAAAAGATCTTTTCTTTAATGCAAGCATTTATGAAAACTTTATCTCGGGGTCCAGTTTACCTCAGCTTTTGAATTTCCTGGAGCCGGTTGCATGTTTGGCTGACCTGGAGACATTGCAGGCTGGCAGGCCTGGCACCTGCACGTAGTTACGAGAATTAGCTCAGGCCGGCGTTGGGAAGGAAGGTCAATAACTGGCTCCCACCTTCTTCTGTGCCGCCTTCCTGTTTAATCTTTCTGAGCAGAGTGTACTTTAGCAAGAGGGCTGTTGTTCCCCCAAATGTTAGAAATGAACAGAGTTCTTTGAAATTAGTCTTTTCAAGATCATATTAACTGATATTTTAGGTAAATGAGCTCATACAATCAAACTGTTCTAATTCACATTGTTTGACAATTTCACAAACACCTAAGGCCTGCTATGTGCCTAACCCTCGGTTAGGAGCTGGGCTTGCAAAAATGAATAAGATATCGTCCTTGTCCTCTAGGGATTCGAGTTCAGTTCACAGAAACATGAACAGAGGATGACAATTTAGAAAAGATAATGGTTGGGGAGGTTTCCTTCAAGAACTGAAAATTGAAGCATAAAGGTTGAGCCTTAAAAAAGGAAAGAATCCCTGCCAGTTACTGCAACACGGATGAACCTGGAAGACATCATACTTAGTGAGGTAATTCAGTCACAGAAGGACAAAGACAGCGCGATTCCACTTTTATAAGATTTCTAAAATAGTCAAGCTCAGAGAAGCAGGGAGTACAACAGTGGTTGTCAGAGGCTGGGGAAGGGAGAAATGGAGAGTTGTTACTCCATGGGTATAAAGGGTCAGTTCTGCCAGATTAATAAATTTTAGAGTTCTAACAACATAGTGCCAGTCGTTAACCATGCAATACTGACTTCAGAACTTGTTAGGAGGGTAGGTCTCATGTTAGGTGTTCTTGCCACAGAAACAAACAGGCAAACAGAAAAACGAAGGGTAACAGGTAAACTCTGGGAGGTATTGATATGTCAGCTTAACTGTGGGGATGGTATCATGGGTGTTTGCATTTGTCCAGACTCATCAAGCCGGACATACTAAATATGTACACTTGTTTGTATATCAATTGTACCTCAACAAAGCTATTTTTAAAAAGCTGAGAAGGTCTTTCCAGTGAAGTAAATAGAGGGGAAGGAGAAAGCAAGCTCAGAACTGCTGGCCCAGGAAAACAGCCAGAACAAAAGCTGAACGAACCAGTCCTGAACTTCTGGGGACAGGCGACAGGCAGACAGCTCAGGCTGTTCTGGGACACAGAACTAAGTCAAGTGCAGGCCAGATCCTGGCAAGCCTCATGGCAGGTCATACAGCAGCATGAACTCTGGGAAGACTTCTGAGTGGAGGGTCCCACAGCCAGACTTCATTGACAGGCCACTGTAGTGGCACAAGGGAGTTGGATTGTTGAGAGAATAAGCACGATTCATTGCAGCTATCATAGTATTTCCCGTTTTCAATGTATCAGCAGAATTTTTCTTCTCTGTTAAGATGTCCTTGGGAGCTGTTTGTATTTTTCTTTTACCATTTATATGTAGCTTAAGAGACAGCCCCCTTTAATTATGAATATTTTTAAGTCAAAATATTATGTTTCACTTGCTTGTCGTTTTCAACATTGGACCCTATGTGGCACGAGCCTGACTTGATAGCAGGAAGGAACGTAGTAAGAGAAAGAGGAGCAGGTCGGTCAGAGCTAGAGCGCTTCTCGGTGAGATCGGGAGATGGTGCATGACTCACCCTAGTGGCTTGCATGTGAGATTCCAAAAGCACATGTTAGAATGTCGTTAAGACAATTTGATTCTTTTACCAAATAGCAATCAAATAATATGTGATATTCCACAAATGAGTGAATAGTATACAATTTTAGCAAACGTGTTTGAGCAATTAACCTTTAGAAAAAAGTTGGGGTGGGGGACTTTGGTCTGATCGGTGCAATTGTCTGAAAAGAACCAAAAAGAACGGAAGTAATCTTCCCGGGAGGCTTGGCTCCTTGGGTAACAGCACGCTTCGCCCCTGCTTCTCTAAGCAATTCTTCTTCCCAGTGGGGCTTGAGAGATGTTTCCTAAATCAGAGGCAGTGTTGTTACTTAGGGAGTATCATGGAGGTTTCCAAAAATGGAACTAAAAAGAAATCTCCAATGGCCTGAAACAACTCACGTAATTAAAACATTTTAACCAATTTTTCTACTTTTGATTCTTTCTTCAGAAGCCACATTGGTATTTCCTCTCTTTTTAAAGAAATATTTGTATCAGAAAGATAAGTTGCTTACAAAGGATAATTCCCTACAACTTTCCATTAAGCGTGTGTGCATGTGTGTGTATGTGTGTGCACGTGTGCGTGTGTGTGCGTGTGTGTGTGTGCGTGTGTGTGTGTGTGTGTGTGTGTGAAACCTCGTTCTCCCTGACAGAGCATATTTCCCAGGGAAAGAAATTCTAATATGAAACATTTGCTAAAAGTACATCTAGTGAACTAATGTTATCAAACTGCCTTGATGAATTGCTGCTTTATCAAAGCCATACGTATCACTGCATTTTAGCTCCCCATCGCCTCACGTTTAATAGCAATTTTCTCTCTCTCTGGGGAAGACACAGTTGAAATTTACACACACATCATCTTATAATAAAATTATTCTTTTTTAAAAGATTTTATTTATTTATTTTTAGAGAGAGGGGAAGAGAGGAAGAAAGAGAGGGAGAGAAACATCACTGTGTGGTTGCCTCTCGCACACCCCATACTGGGGATGTGGCCTGCAACCCAGGCATGTGTCCTGACTGGGAATCAAACTGGTGACCCTTTGGTTCACAGGTCAACGCTCAATCCACTGACCACACCAGCCAGGAGTAACACAATTATTCTTAATCAGAATGCTTATAATTAAAGAGCAGCTAAACTGGTTAACAGAGGCAGCCACAACACTTTATGATGAACGTATTTTTTATGAAGCATTGGCCCAATTTTCTGTTAACAAGCAGAGCTGATCTTACCTATAAAAGGAAAAAGCTTCCATGTGCCCCGATAACTTCTACCATCTTGTTTTAAGTGAATATTCTCCGCTGGAGGGAAACCATTGAGTAGAGATGTCTTGGATTGCAATGCCAGCAAATAGACTAAGATTATTATTGAGAGCAGTTTTTCAGAGAGGAAGCAGAAGTACATCCTGGGGAAGGGAATAGCACTACCTTCTGAGGGAGCAGGTTAAAAAGAAAGGAATGGATCAGGAGAGCTTATTATAGTACTAGCTCTGCTTAAGGTACTCACCTGCCAATGCCTTATGTGATCTTCACAACTATGATGAGAAGTAGAAATTATCCTCATTTTGTAATGGGCTAAAGTACGTTTAGAAACGTCAAGTAGCATGCCCATGATCACACAAGTATAGGTAGGGGGAGCCGGAATTAAACCCAGGAACTCATCCCTAAACCCACCTGTATTCTACCAGATCACAGGTATAAAAGACAGGCTTCTAGTTTACAACTGCAGTAGATCGGCTTTACTTTAAACACAGAACACAGTTTGATCTTTCCATGGTAACTCACAGCACCGCAGTGCCTGAGGACAGCAGGACAGTGGGGGAAGACAGTGAGGAACCCAGGCCTTCTCCTCACTTGTGTGTCCTTGGGCAGTTCACGTGGCATTTCCACATCTCAATTTCCTTTTCTGTAAATTTGAAATTACAGTACCTGCCACATCTACTTTGCATAGTTTTTGGGAGAACTAAATGCCATGTGTGTGAAAGAACTTTCTTTAAATGCAAGGTTCTATCTAAATATACTTAAATCCATTACTATCTTTCTAAACATCCATTCATCACATGGTATTGTAGAGAGAAGAGATTGTCTTGAATCTGTACCTGAACCAACATGTTTTTTCTTTTCCAGATTTCTCAAAATTCAATTAAAAATTTGAATGTCTTTCAGTGAATTGCTAAAATGAAAGATTGCATACTCTACATAGGGAATACTTATTCTAGAAATGTAAATCCACTCAGGAAGAGGTAGATAAAGGTTGCTCCCAATGAGGCAATGATAACAGCCAGGTCCGAGTATCCAGTGATGTCTTTTCTCCTCAGATTCCCAGCTTCCTCCTTGCTCGTGGGGCTAGTTTATCCAGGATCAGAGCTGCTGCCTTTTATTAGCAGTGACTTCTCTGAAGTCTCAAGTACTGCCCCAACACACTAATAAAAATTTTGCTTTTCTTTTTTTAAGCCTTACATTTATCTGAGTAGCGTAAGCAAGGGAGAATAGTGGTCTCATGTTATGATAATGAGACTTGGAAAGTCTCAAAACTTGAAATGCCCTAGTTTATTTCAAAATATTCTGATTTTGTCACTGCTTCAGAAAAGAGAGGAAAGCAGCTGGAAATGCGGCAGACCAGGAGGGAAGGCAGGAGACTTGAACTAATGAGCCATCAAAGGCAGTATGTGTTAGCACCCTCGTTTGACGTTAACTTTACTTCTCATTCCTCATCACTGTAAAAAGTGTTTATTAAAAACCACATTAATTTTAAAATGTGTCATTATTTCTTTCTGTTCCAGGCAGGGCTCTTGATTTCCTCTCTTTTTTTCTGGCATTGTTTTTGTGCATTGTTTCATTATTTCAGTATGGGAATTGAGCGCTGGGCTCAAATGTGTCACATATCAGTGCATAGCAATTTATGTTGAAAACAGGAATTTAAGAAGTGTGTAACATAGGGCAGCAGCTCCCTCTACTGTTTTTACTGGAAAAGCTCTAAGCAAGGAATGACACTTCACAGCCCTTTGGAGGATGTCCAAAATATGGAAATTTTTCAGTATTTGAAGCTTAATTGTAAATCTACATGATTTTCAAAATATACTTTTAGAGTTTGGTTGCATTTTCTGCTTATCTTGTACTTTAAATACAGATGCTATTTCATCTACAGTCATTTTCAGTGTCAGTGTGATGCTCTCTTGAAGTGAAAACCCTTAGCTCATGGATCTCTAAACTACCCATCTATTGTAAAATGCTGATAAAACTCGTGTTAATTTTGTGGGACCTGACTCTAAAGAAGTTTATGCTTCTTTTCTGAAACAACAATATGATTTAAAACATATGTGTCTTGTTATTTCTCTTTTAGTTTTAACTTCAGCGTAGAACTTCATTCACCTCTAAAGCATTAGTCATTGCACAGACCTGAAGGCTGTGGCTATACCACAGCGTACACAGCTAGCTAAAAGAGTAAACTTAGTCCTGGTCAGTGTAGCTCAGCTGGTTGGAGTGTTGTCCCAAAACCAAAAGGTTGTGGGTTCGATTCCCAGTCAGGGCATATACCTGGGTTACCAGTTCAACCCCCATTCTGGGTGCAGGCACATGTGGGAGGCAACCAATTGATGCTTCTCTCTCCAATTGACGTTTCTCTCTCTTCCTCTCTCTCTCTAAAAACAATGAAAAAATGTCCTTGGGTGAAGACAAAAAAATAAAATATGTAAATAAAAATTTAAAAAGAATAAATTTAGGCTATGAAATTGACTTTATTTATTACTTACTGATATCTACTATGTTAATCACTATTATAAACATTGAGTATACAGCGGTTTAAAAACCAACATAGCAACTCTCAAACTACAGACAAGGCCTCTACCTTCAGTAACTTACACTCCATTGTGTGGGAGGGGGAGCAATGGTTACTGAGCAACTCAACAGGTAAATAAAACAATTCCAGTCTAGCATGAGGTGCCATAGGGGAATAGACTGGGTAATGTGAGAATGATTTGGAAGAATTGTAACTCTAGATAAAGTGGTCCAGGTAGCACCCCTGAGCATCTTCTAGATGACATTACTTTAGAAGGAGCTAGCCGTGTGAGAGCCAGAACAGGAACTTTCCAACCAGAAAGATCAGGGCATGCAAAGGGCCTGAGGTAGGAAAGAGCTGAATGTATTTAACAAACATAAAGGAGCTAGGAGAAGAATAGTGCCAGAAGAGGTTTTGGAACTGAATGGCTTTTATCATGTAGGGCCTTGTGAGAGCAGAATTGGGAGTGGGATCAGGGGTGGTGGGAGGATGATGGTAAGTGGCAAGGAAAATAATCAAACCTGTTGCACCTTCCTTTGTAAGTCTGAGTAGTGTTAGTATGTGTGCTTCTTTTTAAATCCTCACCCAAGGATATGTTCACTGGTTCTAAAAAGAGAGGAAAGATATGAAAGAGAGAGAGAAAGAGAGAGAGAGAGAAAGAAATGAGAGAAGCATCAATGTGAGAGAGAAGTATCAATCAGTGCCCTGACAGGGAATCGAATCCCAGCCTTTTTGGTATATTGGCCAGTGTTCCAACCAACTGAGCCACCCAGCCAGGGCTATGTGCTTTTATCAGAGATGGTTAGATTTTTACATTAATAAGATGAAGTTATTATTTCTACTGATAATTCTAAAGGCAACATCTTTTTTAACATATTATTTTTCATCTTCACATACACAGGGAATAGACTTGTTTGCTGAGGGAAAACAAGAACACTGACAGCTTGGAGCGTAACCCATTTAATTTCAGTCTTGCCTAAGTCCAATGGCTATCACATTTTTCATTAAAGATGGAGACTAATCCCATATAAGTCCATCTGTTTTGTCCACAGCTAGACTCGATGCTTCCTCTCTGACAAGCTAAGGGTTGGATCAGGGGGACCATCATAGAAGTGAATGTCTGTACCCTCAAAGCACCATCGAATGAATACCTCACTGCACCCATACCCCGTGACCCATCACTGTCCCCAGATTTTATGTCTCCCATCCCAAATTGACTTATTACATACTGACAACTCAAGCTGCAAAGTTGCTTTCAGCACACAGCAAGGCCCACCTCCAAAACAAATCTGTACCCAAACATTTTGGACGGCTGAATAAGGTGGATGACAAAAAAGAAATCTGATTAAAACATTTGATTTCTTGTTAGAATACGCTGGGTGCATTTTGAGGCTTATGATGTCTCAATGGAAATCTGATTCATATCCTTAACATCCCTTGTGGAAGCCTTGAACTGATTGCGGGTTTGTCATATTTCTCGGTTTTCCTTTCAGCAAATGATCTTAGTCTCTTGAGTCTATTAAATGTCCAAAGGCCATGCACTGTAATGATGATATCTTCAGAGAAAATGAACGTGACCATTTATTTGAGTCAATGGGAATAGTAACTTCATTTCTTATTAAAAATAAGATGACCTCTTTAGATATAAAAATAAAGATACATAAGGCCTATAAAATGGAGACACGCCAGTTAATCATTTTATATCCACTTGTCCCCCACTAGGGTCATTGTCCCAGACAAAACAGCTGTTGCCACCATTGCTAAAATTCCAGTCACCTTGTGTTGCCACAGAATACGGAGACATGCAAGTGAGGCAGCAGAGGATATCAGGTTGAGACTTCGAAAATGCACTTGAGTTCGATTCCCTAATTGTTCTCTCTCTCTCCCTATGATCAGCAGCAGTGAGACCTTAGTAGCTACTTTCTGACTTCCTGAATTTGCTAATTATAGCTAGACTCTGGAGGAAAAGGATTTTATCTTATAGCCACTGCCCACTTTTCTTCATCTTGGATTAGGTTATTGAAACCAACTCTTAATACGTCCGAACTGACATGTGTTATGCATAGCAACGATGAGACATAGTATTTGCAATCCTTGATATGATTGCCAGACTTGTTAGTTGGGCCAGTGCATGGACTAAGCACCATTTCTCTGTGGTGAGTAAACAGTAAGGTTTTAATCAATCTGATTGGCCTTTGAGAAGATATTCAGAAAGGGAGGCTTATTTCCTAAATAATCATATAGTTTGTACTTGATGATAAAGTTTCCAAAAAGTATCCATTACGGTATGTAATGTTGCCGTTGCATAGCTCCGGGAGGTAGGCAAGAACTGACCATCTCCATTTAAACAGTGAGAAAACTGAGCTTTGGAAAGCAGGGACTTCGCTAAATCCGTAAGTCAGCTTTCTCTGCACAACTGCAATGTGGTAGGAAGCCATTTTGATCAAAGGAAATACAAAAAGAAATTATGGGACTAGAGAAGCAACAAGTTTTCAGCATTATCTGGGGGATCTGCAACGTGGAAGGAAATTTGGTAGAAAATAAGACTTGAAGAGGCTTTAGCTATGTCTCTATTTTTTTGTTAAAAAGTAAAAAGATCTGAAGCAAATATGGCAGATTGTTAGGATCTGACAACATTGGATTGTGGATTCATGGGTATTTATTGTATAATTTTATATACCTTTCAGCATGCTTGAAATATTCTAAATTTATTTTAAGAAATAGAAAAATTATCTTACAGGATTAGCAAAGGTTAATATCACTACTTCTTCGCTGGCCTAGAATATCAGTATCTTCTCCTTTGCCTGAATTCTCTTGTGGAATAGGTCTAGTTGTTTTAAAAATGAAATCACCAAACCCTGGCTGGATGGCTCAGTTGGTTGGAGCATCATCCCGTACACCCAAAGGTTGTGGGTTCCATCCTTGGTTGGGGTACATATGGGAGGCAGCCAATCGATGTTTCTCTCTCTCTCTGTCTCTATCTGTCTCAAATCAATAAACATATCCTCAGGTGAGGATTTTTTTTTAAAGTGAAATCATCACTTTCTTTCCAGAAGTTCCCCGAATACACACCCTTTATAACTATGGTGTTTACTTGAGTCAAGAATTGTCATTTGCAGATTTATCATCAGTACAACTGATAGATCAGAGAGAAACCTTGATGTTACACATTCGAATTGAAAATGGGGACTACAACCACCCCAAAATAAAACCTACAGATTGTTCCTTTTGCTTTTTTTCCAGAGCTATTCGGTGTGTCCCCACCTATTCAAATTTTGCCCGTGTTCTTGGCTTCTGTGCAACTTGGCAGTGTAAAAGCCATTGCCATCAGCTTGGATATCTTAAGTCCCAGCAGTTTGCCTTGAAAACTGAATTTTCCATACCTGGGAAGCTGGTCATTCTACCACTGCTTTTAAAGAGAGAGAGTGTTAGCACTTAACGACAGTAAAGGGAAACTCACAGCGCTGATAGGTGCAGCTGTGGGAGCCAGCTTCCCCCTGCTTTGGGTGGCATGTTAACAGACTCCCGAGGTCAGACAAGGGGGTGGAGGCACCGTTGTTCCCCAGGTATAGGTTTTGTGGGTAGTGAGCTTTGGGGACACACTGGTTACAAATAATTTGTTTCACACATCTCCATCTTACTAGTTTCCCTGCTCCTGTGGCTTTCATCACCCTGTGCTGGGTCAATGATGTTCGCTTCTATGGGATGGCAAAGGCACTCTCAAAATTCCTTCTGCTCCTCCTATTGCAGGCGGCTGACAAATATTTTCCCTTTTTCAGGACATACTGGCAAGAGATGAGTGTGAAACATTTCATGGTTGGATAAGCATAATGGCAGCATTAGGGGAAGAATCATTTTTTTCTAACCATCGTGCCGTGGAAATCAGTCAAAAATATCCTACTCTATCAGTAGTGCAATGGCTTTATACCAGTTTGACTGATTTCTTTCGTGAGATCAGGGAAAATAAGCACCTTTAAAAAAACCCTCTCCCCCAACCCAGAAAATAAAGTGTTAAAAATTTATGAGCTCCCTAGCATAATTTAGAAAATCTGCTTTTATGAAATGGGTTAATTATACCCATTGAAAGCACTCACTGTCACAGCCTCATCCTCCCACTCCTGTTCCAAAATGACAAGTAAAACCAGGGACTGTGCAATTTTGGAAAACAATCAGGTCACATATTGAGTATTTTGCTTATTCATACAACCATAAACTGCCTATGCTTGAGTTCCCTCAATTACACAGCTCAGTATTCAGGCCAGAAAAGACAGACCCAGCTCAAGTGAGCACTTCCTGGAATACACAAGGGAATAGTTTGAAAAATGTCCAAAGTGGCAGATGTGAAAAATTCTCATTCAAGATTCAGAAGCTGCCTTTGCTGCCATTCCTCACCTATTAATCGCACTGCTTCTGAACTCCTGAACCAAGGATGCTGGCAATATCTTAGACTGAGACAGTTAGGAGCTATCGATCTTTCAAAGTATGGTGCAGGTAGATGCCACTGTCAGGGGAAAACGGGCTGAGACAAGAAAAGATCATGGATCACTGTGCTGCTCAGGACTTCCGGAGATTAACCAAGAATGAGTGTGTGGCTGCTGACTTCTTACAAAGCTGCTATTACTTTTTTTTTTAGAGGAAGTCCCCAAACGATGTCCTTGACGAATGCTTAAACCACTGTATTGCTGTATCACTTACATCCTTCAGATTCCCAGAATGCTAATACACTCATCTCTCCCCCACAACAAACACAACAGTTCTATTGTAGTCTTATTTGAAGGGTATTTCTTTCTCTCCAAGTGTGGCAACTTTCCCACAACTGTTCTTCATTGCAATTTCATGCTCATAGGAATTTCAGCCTGTCAGAATCATCCCCTAGCAATATTGCTCTCTTGGTTAGCTAGTCTTTTTTCTACATATGACCATTTTTATTTTTTCTTCTATCATCTCATAAATGCTATGAATTTAACCTTTTATTTGGTGTCATGTGAACTTCAAAAGTTACTTAAGATGCTGATTAAGATTGCCAACTTCTTTCCTTCCCCTCTCAGAAACCTCTCTCCGCGGTCCGTCTCTCTTTTCCTTGCCCTCTTCCGCTGCCGGTCACTATCTCTTGATCTCATCTTGTCACCTAAATCTTTGAAAATGTGTATCTACATCATGCCCCACTCTCTTTGCTTGCCCCTTATTGATTTTGTATCTTGTTAAGGGATTCTGTTGAATGTCCTGCTTGATTTTTTAAAGCAGCTTTAAGATGATGGATATTTTGCCCTGGCTGGCGTGGCTCAGTGGATTGAGTGCCAGCCTGCAAACCAAAGGGTCACTGGTTCAATTCCCAGTCAAGGCACATGCCTGGGCTGTGGGCTGCGTCCCCCATGGGGGCTGCTTGGGAGGCAACCACACATTGATGTTTCCCTCTCTTTCTTTCTCCCTCCCTTCTCCTCTCTCTGGAAATAAATAAATAAAATCTAAAAAAATAACTGATATTTTATTTCCCTGTCAACCCAGTCTTTGTGAAGCAGATAACGGAAAGACTTAAAAGTTCAAAGCTATGGGATCAGACTGACTTAGATTGAAACCTAGCTTTTGTCTGCTAGTTGTATGACCTTGAATAAGATGATTACCCTTTTGTTACATGTAAAATAATGATGATGATAATGCCTACCTCGTTGGTATCGTTTATTGTTATTTATTAATATTTTATCATTATCATATTTTATAACTCTGTGCCATCTGCTTATTATTTTTGTAAGCGTTGATACTTTCCCCAGTTCTATCCTTATTGTCCTTATGTAACTTTTTATTCTACCTGCTTCACTCTCCTCCTTTCTATTTTCTTTCTTTTTTTAAGAAAAGATTTTATTTATCTTTCAAGAGAGAAGAGAGGGAGAAAGACAGAGAGAGAAACATTGATGCTAAAGAGAAATCTTCATCAGTTGCCTCTCATATGCACCCCGACTAGGGGCTGAACCCACAACCCAGACATATACCCGACAGGAAATTGAACCCACAACCTTTCACTTTGCAGAGTGACACTCAACCAACTGAGCCACACTGGTCAGGGTCCCTCTTTTCTATTTTCTTCCGTTCAACACTTTATAGAGAAACTTCATCCATCTAAGAATGTTGACCTAAATATTGACATATTCATCATCCAGAAAAACTTACTAGATTCTATTTTCAATGTGAAAAAAACAAACACTTGAAAACATCTATTTAAGGATGAAGGCATTTTCTATTTCATGATTATGTCTTTGTTTAATGGCCAAATGAATGAAATGAGACCTTCTGATTAGCTTGAAACACTAGTTTTCCCTGAGCTTATTTCTGAGTTCCAACCTCTTACAGTCAAAGTTAACCTCAATATTTGATTCAGAAGAAGTAGCTCCATTTCTCAGATCCTTACACCAGAAAGGGAGAGCCCTAGGCCTGACAGTGGTATCAGCAAAGGAACAGTCTTCAGAATCTCCACCCTCTCTTTTCTGTGCCCCTTTCCTTGCTCGGTGCTACCTTCCTCTGTCCCTACTCCCAGTACCACCCCTCTTCTCTTCTCTTCTGTCCCATCCAGCTTGCACTCAGGAAATACTTAGCAAATGATTCATAGGACTATGTTGGAACGGAACAGCTCTTAGACTTGCTTCTACCATTTGCTTATTGTATGATTGGGGGGAGGGATCGCTCATTTTTTTCTACATCAGATGAAGAATATAATAATATTCACTTCACTGAGTTATTAAGAACATCAAATAAGATAATCTGTTTAGCATTCACATCACCCTGCCATGTAAGAAAATATAAGGGAAACCCCATTTAGAATTATCCTAAACTGTATACATATAAAGCATTAGTCTTACATCCCCCAGGAACATTTGCATTTGAGCTGGTTATAAAACCCAATGCTAAATAAATCAACATACCTTCATGGAGTTTTCTGCATAAACCAGAAAACGGATGAGATACTTTGAGGAATAAGGGCTCTTTCCCAGGAACTTTAAATCTCACCTAATACATGTGTGGTAGGTAGAAGCTGCATCCCCACTGTAATCCCAAAGCAGGGGTTTAGGTCTCTGTATTGAAATGTAAACATAATATAAACATTGTGGAATTTTCTCCTGGCCTCAGAAATCATATTTTGCACTTGAAGCGTTTTCAGCAATTTTAGGGGCTGGGGAAAGGGAGTCTTGGCATCTCCTTGGTCACAAAAAAAATTGTAGCAGAAGCATTCTCAGAAAAATAACTCATTATAAAATTGCAGTCATTTAACTTACATAATGAAGTCCCAAGAGACACTGAAAATTTCTTTTAGAGCAGATATTTAAGGTAAATAAAAGGATCTGTGTTTAAAAGAAAAATGAATTGATTTCCCAAATATTTTCTATCTAAAGAGTATTATCGATTTTTCGCTCTGAGTTAGAATACAACTTTCTACACTGTAATTCTGGTCAAACCCGTTCATAAGCTCTTTTCTACTTAACTGGAGCTCGCTGTGGCTTAGCTTTCCGTTATTTAGCCAGACTCTTGGACGGATCCGGGTCTGCTGGCCCTGCTGCTGTGAGTTTAGGCACAGCAAGGACTCCGCTCTGCTGCCGTTTCTACCTGAAACCAAAACCCACAGGCAAGGAATTGGCTTTCCTTTCAGATGTTTCCTTGTAAAAATAATGACTCTACTAAATCCAACAAACATTTGACGGGAGGGGAGAGCTACTATGTACCACATCCTGTGTCATGATAAGGTAAAAAAAATTGAAACTCCTTGCCTTCAAGGAGTTTCCATTCCAACTGGGAAAACAGACACGTTCATAAGCCACTGTAATCAGTGTAAGCGTGCCTTACCAAGTGGTATGTAATGTTAGAGACGGGAACTTATACGAGAGAAAGTCTTTCTGACACTAGCTTTTCCGGGATTACTGTATATTGAAAGGGGCTTCATCGTCCCATTCCAATGAATGAGTTTAGGTTCATAATGGTATTTTATTTTATTTTTTTTAGTGCCAAGGGGAAAGAAATTGCTGACCTCTGCCTTTTTTTTTTCTAGCTATTAGAAAATTGGAAACACTTCTTGAAAATTAGCCCAGCCCTGGCTGGGTGGCTCTGTTGGTTGGAGCATCATCCCATTCACCAAGAGGATGGGGGTTCGATTCCCAGTTGGGGTGCATATATGGGGTGCAATCAACTAGTCAATGTTTCTCTCTCACATCGGTCTTTCTTCCTCTCTCTCTCTCTCTCTGCCTCCCCCCATCCTCTCTCTCTAAAGGCAGTAAACACACTTTTTAAAGAAAAGAAAAGAAAATTAGCCCAAATGACTTCCCAATAACAAACTTTGTATTTGTTCTTATAGCAGAGCTCTTTTTTTTTTTTTTTTTAAGCATGTTTTGAAGAGAGTTGATTAGTGCAACTTTCTTCACAGAGGTTTTTGGTATTTCAAAGATTGTTACTGAAGTTCATTGGAAACCCACAGGGACCGGTATATGTAACCTAAAAATATGTAATTGTGAATCCTGAAAGGAGTTCTTAATAAGAGCTACGGTGCCCAGAGAGAAGTGATACCCAGATGCCTCAAGCAGGCTCATTAGCATTATGAAGAACTAAAGGATGCATCTCGGAAAAAGGAGAAAGGAAAATACTTCGGGAGGGAGAATCAGAGAGGGAGTGGAGTAGCTGACTGAGTAGCCATGGAAACCTTGATTCAGAATATCTAGGGTGTGCTAAAGCTGAATCAAAAGACCCAAACCTTGACTTGCACAGAATGTTTACAGTAAAGACCAGGGAAGGAAAAAAGGCAAAAGTCAAGTTTTTCAAGCTAAGTGTGCTAAATCAACTGGCTGGAAATGAAATGCAGCCAAGACTAGGCCTGAGGAACTATAGTTTTCAACTGAGAACTCTGCATCTTTTAAACAGATCTGTAGCCCAAACTGAACTCTACTAAGGGGATGATAATGCAAACGACTCCTCATTTTCACGCTACCTACCTGATGATGCTGGTGGCACAATCATATTTCTCTGTCTTCCACATTTATCTAGCAAGATTTTAGCAAAAAGAAAAACTTCTTAAACTATCACTGAGCATATACACTCCCAAACTGAATGTAGCCTTAATTCACTTCTTTGCACTAGGTACAGTTCTGTGCAGTAGGAAACAATTTCCGGGTCTCTACCTATACCAGGTTTATACACCTCTCAGATAACTACACCAGAGTACAGTTCTGAACTGGTATGTCTCACTGGAGTTCATGAGCATTTTAAAGCTGATGTCTAATTGTGTACCCGTCACATTAACCCAGATGTCCTGTGTCTCCCAACCCAATACAGACAGAGTGAAACAGAACTGCACAAAAGATAGACACTACATAGCAATGATTTCTGTATAGCTATGCTGCAGGTCACCATCATGAGCAAGACTTGGGACATTTTTCCTATCTATACACCTTCACACTGTTTTCCTGGAAGAGCTCCTGAGAGCACTAGCCAAGGCCGATGTGCCCTCCATAACTGGCCTCTCTTCTCCCCCCGGCCTTGGGTCATGCATCGTTTGGATGAGTCCTTGTAATTGCAAAGCTCAGAGAAAGCGGGCTCTCAAGTGCCCCTGTGCACCCACTAAAAGTGCGTGATGCCAGGAGACCCGTCACTTAACACAAGTCTTTAACTTCTCCTTCCCATAGTTGATTGATACTCTGTAAGGCTGGCAGCTCTTGCTACACTAGGAAACAAACAACTCCTTGGATCTTCTCTAACTATGCTTTTGTACCAGAATAGAAAATAAAAAAATAGCACCTCTCCTGGGGATGTGGTTAATTGGACAAGCCACCAATTCTGAGACCCCAGGGTCTGTATTGTTCTTCTAACTATAAATAGAGTTGCTCTTGGCATTTATGTGCATCGTGTCTCTCTATGGTCACTATCTCCACATTGATTGAGGGTGTTTGTTTCTGACAGTTTGAGAACAACCCAGTGAGTCGTGGCTCTCCTGGCTGCAGTCAGGCACCAGTAGGCAGCCTGATGACCCTGTACTAGTACCTTCCTCCAGCCGCTGCAGGGTTTCTTCAGCCCTCCGGGACAGTTTGTATAGAGCACTGCACGCAGGGTGGACTGTTGGCTATAAATCTCTGTTACATTAAAGTTGAAATGTGGGATACCCCAAGCAGCTCAGTGACTAAAAGAACAAGGAAGAAAATGTCATCGTAATTGCTCATCAGCCGATTAAGCAGTAGAGCCTAAAATTTCAGATTGATCCCATTTGGAGCACTACTCTGTGGATATGACATTTTACGGCAAGAACAGACATATGAAAATGCAGCAATAACTTTTATAGGGCTTATTAATCTTGTCCAAACCTTTCTTTCGACCAATGGTGCTGGTCAGGGAGCTGTGCTCTTGCTGTTGTTTTGAGAGGAGCTGCCCTGAGCCTCCGCCCCCACCCCAATGGTAAACTCAACGGCAAGATCAGGATTCAGCATGAGGACTATGGTCTGTGTTTGTGGAATGCGCCTACATGACGTAGGCAGATGACCAGTCTGTAATAGGTCAGACCCAGTTCTCACCCAATTTTTTAAAAAATCAGCACCATCCTAAGATGTTTACTGTTCTCACCCATGCTGTTACCTGCTCTGTGCCATGCAACCCCTATTGCACAGTTTGCTGTTCTGCTTCTCCTTTCTTACTCCCTTCCAGGGCCGCCGTGAAGGCTCCACATTCTTATATCCTTTGCCCACCTGCTCTCCCAACCTCTGCAAACAAAGCTAGGATGCGTTTTTAGTGCAGCTGTGAATTGAGAGGAGTTTTTTTTTAATATTCAGACATAATCTTCCTATCATGTCTTGAGAGATTATATGATGATAGAGGGGAGAGGCAAGGAGCAGACAGAGGGGCCTCTGTCAGCTACACAGTAGGACTCCATCTAAAGGCAAAGTGCTTATCTCCTGCCCCCTGCATCAAGCACAGTGCTGGCTCATAAGAAGTGCTAAGTATAAGTTTTGTTGATTTTTTTCAATTTCAGTATGGGGAGTAGAACCTGGAAGAGTGATTGCCTGGTATTCTCAAGGGCACGGTCAGCATGTTTTTAAAAAAAAATACTGCAAAAATTAGTTTAAGCTGAGAGTCTGCTTTTAGGTTAAGATGGTAGAGTAAATGAGAACTGAGTTCGGGCCCAGGCTGACTACGTTAAATATTAGCCCTGCTACTTACCAGTGCTGTGACCTTGAGCCAGTTAACAATTGCTAAGCCTCATGTTCTGTCTTGTTGAATTGGAAATAATGATGCTACATACCTCATGGTGTCATTGTGGGGATTAAATGAATTAATCCATATAAAGCCTTTGGTATAATACCTGGCATACAATAAGCACTCTATATTTGCTATTATTATTTGATTGATTCTTCTGCTCTATTTGAGATATTGTATTATTCATTGTTCTGCCATATTTGGATCCCTAATTGTAAGACTCTTTATAGCTAAAATGAAATGTGTGTAAAGCTACGTTTACCTACATCACTATTCTTATCTGACCAGCTTTATTAACACATAGTAACCATCCGCTAAACAACTACTCTGCACATGTTCCTGGTAATGACACTACCTGTGGTGTCCCAAGTTTCTTGCTTCATTGTATAATTGAAGGCGGTTCAATGCACATGGCACCTCGTGTCTCACAAGTTTCAGGAATGAGTTTTTAACTCACATCTCCTTGGCTAGAAACTTTGTACAACCACCTCCAACTCAGTAATTGCTTTCCCCATTATTTCATCTAAGTGACCTAGGATACTTTACACAAAGGTGGCTGGTTGAAAAAAGACATACGTGAACAATATATAATGTGATGAGAGTTCTTTTCTGACATTAGCTCTGTTTTTACTTCAGTGAGGTAACAGCATCGTTTGTCTTTCCAATCACAGGTGGCTCCTTTCCTCAGAAGGCCTATTATTTCCTTAAGAGTTATACCAACCTGCCTGCAGACATCCATCTCCACGTCACTGTGTCCTCTACATTTACTGGCACAGTGCAAAGGTTTCCTATTAGAAGAGATCCTCAGCCACAAGCCATTCATAAGACACACCCGTCATAAATGTTAAACATTAATTTTTTCAATATATCTGAGGTGTTACCTAGATCAGTGAGTGCAGCTGGCAGTGGTTCCTTAAATTTTTTCTCCACTTTTTAAAGCTTTCACTACCTGTTAAAAAAAATAATCTGTGTACAACAGTAAGGTCTGGTTTACTCAGTCATAATCTTTCTTTGTCTTATTTTCCAAGGTAAAATGTAAAGAATTTTGCCTCTATAATATTTTCTCCTAGGCACTTTTGAGATGTAGATGAAATCTGAAATATTTTTTTTTTAAATAGCTGACTCTTTCTTGGCTTGAACCACTTGATTTAAAATAATGCTCAGCATTGTATTTTATAGGGCCCTCCTCACTAAATGTAATCCCTGAAAAACTCAGAAAACTCCTCTTCCTGGAAATTTTAGGAGAAAATGCCTTTACCTCTTTCCTGGCTCCCCAAAGCTTAGCATAGTACTAAGCAAATATTTCCATGTAAACTTAAAAACGCGAGTGTATAAATAACTTAAGCCCGAGGTCTTAGAGATGACATCTTTTTCTGGCCTGAAAGTCATTTGCAACCTATCTTCTTCCCATTAATTCAGAAGAGGAAAGCAATAGAAAATGTATTTTTCTATATGTTCTAAGTTAATAATATGTGGCTACACATTTCTGCAATACATTGATCAAAACCCTGTGAGAAGTGTCAAAAATAAACTGAAGCTAAAACCTCCTCCCCCGAGGAGTTTTATGGCTACAGTTCCTTCTAATAAAGATTCTGCTGATGGCTGACCTTCTGGTAAAATGTTACATGTTCCCATTAAGGACCTCTCTGGATTCATGCAGGACTTAACCTGGAAATACCTTTAGGAACCTGATGAGTTAATGCCCCTGTAATTCTGTATTACTTGGAATATTTGACTAAACAGACTTTTTTTCTTAATTGAAAGATTTCAAGAGTTCTTAGATATATTATGTAAATTTACATTGTCTGGTAAATGTTTAGATTTGTGTCTGTTCCTAACACAGGGCCCTCCTGGAACACAAGGGACACAGCTGGCTCTTGGGGAATCTTATAACAAGGTACAGCCTTTTTCACATGTTATGTACACAGAGATTTTATGTGATCATATTTTTGTGTGATCACATAAAAAAATTAATTACTAACTGCTCAGACTTCGAAAACTGATCACATATTCTTAACATCCTTCCATGCTGAAAATGTTTCCAAAAAAAGTATTTTGCTCAATATCTTTAGATATTTCAAAACCAGGATAGTATCTTTATAAATAAAAAATTACTTCAAATTTGTGAAATTTTATGTAAAAAATTAATGCAAAAATCATATTTCACCATTGATAATGTCATATATCTAATTTCTCTGAGAGCAGGAAGAGATTATTTGCCTCCTTGAAGTGCTGGGTAGCATAATGGATGGTAGAATTCTTATCAAAATCAATAGGTGCTACACTAAAATCTCAAGCAAATATTTATATCTCATAGGTCAAACCTGGGGGTCCTCAACCTTTCGGGGAGGGGCCACTTCTAACTTCCCCAAGGTTTTTAAATTCCAGGTAGGATGGATGGAATTCTGACATGGAAGTATCTGAGTGGCAAATTCTAATGTGGAAGAATCTTGGAGAACAGGAAGCACAACACAGGGAGAAGAATGGGCGTCAGCAATGAAGTGAGACGCAAAGACCTACATGAGACCCTTCACTGACTCATCATTATCTGGGGTCCGATCACTAGGTGTGAGGCATTCCGTCCACCGGTTAGGGTTTCTTGTACACATAGTAGCCTATCATTGATACAGTGCTGCTGAGTAATTGTGCCACAGAAACACATTCAGAGACTCTCCTTTTGTTTTTGCTTTCCCTTCCTATAAATTCCTGACTATTGTTATTCCTTTTTGTCTAGAAAGTCCAAAAAGACACTATGTGCCAGCAGAGAGCTTAGAGATAGCATATGCTCAGGAGAGTGTTTATAAAATAAGCTAATTCATTTTTTAAATCCCGATTCTTTTTTCATCAGATTAAGTTCAACACGAAGGCCTGGATCATTTGCGGTTGATGAATTTAAAGTCAAGGCTTTGTAAAGTTTGTTATACTTCCTAAGTAATCCTATCTTAAATTTTCTCATTTACTTAGATTTTCCAGGGAGAATTATATTAGGAAGAATGTTTGGGATATAATTAAACATTTTCTGATTAGGTCTATACTAGCTTTTTCAAAACACTAGGGCTTGGCATAAAGTACGTGGAGTACTTGAAAAAAAGTACGTGAAGCATGTCTAAAATTAATAAAAATATAATACTTTTCTCTAATGACATCTATTATAAAATAGGATTGATCATAAATGCTTCAAAGTAATGAGAATGAGTTGACCCTGATGTCACAGTGTCAGCTAGAAAAACATAAAGAGCACACATATTACTTTTTCCCTTGGTATAAAATTTACCAAGTTGCGACTCAGCTACTTAAATATTTGCTATCCCTTGCAAAACTTTTAAAGCTTGTATCTTTACAGGCCTCCTAACACTGCTTGTATATATAGTTTATCTTGCCAATGAGTCAGTTTTCTCTTAAATGAAGATATATGGAGCATTTATATTTCAGTCTACAGTTAGGAACGTAAAGTTTTAAACTTTGAGGTTATATTTTTAAAAAATGGGGGCTGACCAGGGACCAGGGCAGGTGAGGGGAGCGCCTTGCTAACAGCAAACCAGTACTTCGAACTTAGCTAATTGAGTCACCTAAAAGAACTTCAGCTGTCCTTATTGCCATTACAGGATAGAGGCTCTCAGGTATTTTGCCCATGTGTGCTCAAAATATGGCTGTCCATCTGGAGCATAACTTGATAAAAAAGAGAGACCATAGCTTTTCTTCCCCAAATGATGCGTTATAAGCACTTAGCATAAGAACGCTTTAAATCCATCTGGGAATTAATGCAACATACCTTCCCAAACACTTGCCCTGTTTCTTTCTGCAAATAGAACTGTTACACTGAGGTCCCCCTAGGATGGATAGAGGAGGCCAGGCCCAGCGTTCGGGGACCTACACTGACCAATGCTCCTGAATGGTAACCACTCTCAGCTTCACAAAGGAAAGGGCCAAATGGGCCATGATGAGCAAGATGAACGCTTCCATTTGGCAGTGTCCCCCACCGCAGAACTATTTTTGGATAGTGAGGTTGTTCCATTTTTACAATTTATTGCATGCCTGATCGTCTGACTGTACCAAATGAGCACAGGGTAGGGTGTGGAGGTCAGCGTGAAACTTTCCTGGAGATTAAATAATGGACCATGTATTGAGATATAAAAAGTGACATTCCAAGGTTAAAATAATCTTCCCTTTCAAACTGGCATTGATTGATGTAATGTCTGCACCAGAGTCCTGGACAACAGCTCCTCAGCCTGCAGCAGCTGGAGCCACGACCCAAGGCAGGATGAGCATCAGACCACTCAGACGCACCCCTCCCCTTCCAAACTGAAAGAGCCCAGGGTTCATTCCCGGGCCCAGGAATCCTCAGAGGCAAAGGAACTGCCCTTTGGCCCCTGTACAAGAGTTGATTTTTTTTCCTACAATTTTCTTTATGTCATCAGAGAGAGAAGGCCAGGCCTAAAAAACCCTCTCCCATTGTAACACAAATCAAAAAGCAAATGGAGGGGAAAAGGAAGTGAAGAATAGAAAGAGAGAGACTGAGTTGGGCAAGATTACCAGAGTGTGTGTATATGTATTTTGCGTGCCCACTTGAGGATGCAAAGAACAAAAGGTAGAAGATTTCCCTCTCCATCGCAAAAATAATTTTCAAAACAGCTGCTCCCATTCTGCAAGACTGTTTGCAAAGAAGCCGCAATACTGAGCATATTCTTCCCCTTAAGGAAAATCTGCTCACTAACCAGCAAACTGCTCTTCATTGTCTCCAGCTCTGGGGATTTTAATAAAAATTTGATAGGCTCTGTCAACTGCCAAAGCCATCAGATCCTGAGCCCCTTACAACATTGCAGATGGGGGAAAATGGTATCTGTGGAGGCCAAGGACTGGCATATTTTACATTTGATAGTGTTTTTAAAGATCCATATTGAAAATGCATAGTTGCGTTCTGACATCACCACATTCAGTGAAATTTGCAGAGAATCAGTCTCAACTGTTGGAGATGGCTGCTGTGCCTCCCAGCAACCAATTTCAGTGTTCACTTCTCCAAACCATTGATCCAAAAAAACTGTTAGCAAAATAATCTACTCTCCATCCAAGTATCAAATCATAACTTCATTTTAATATTCACAGACTAGAAAGGACAGAAAACTTTTCTCCAAAATCAAATATTCAAGGTCCTTCCAAGCTGTGAGTTAAACTCAATGATGGCACAGGAAGTGAAGGCTTCCTCGGAGACACCAGAGCCACCCCCTGGGCCTAGAATATTGAGAAATAACACTGAAGTCCTAACTTCCTGTCTTTCCCTGCATCCCAGGATCCACTAGCTTTGGGAAATATCAGGAATTTAGGCACAGACATATCTTAGTTTTGAATGCTAGTTTTATTGCAAAGGACTCTGAAAGTCTCCTGGATTTTCCCCTCCCCTCTGTGGTCCACTGCACTTGGAGCTGGCGAAATGTTTGCCTGCAAGTAACTCAGAGGTTGGACTTAGAGCCAGCTCTTAGACCTTATTTTCAAGAGAGCCCAGCCCTCTTAGGACACGTGTTATACTTTAACTTGCTAGGGCTACTGTAAGAAAATATCACAAACTGAGTAGCTTAGACATCAGAAATTTATTGTCTCACGTTTCTGGAGGCGGAAAGTATGAGGTAAAGGTGTCCGCACATAGTGCTCTCCCAGAAGGTAGAGAGGGATGGTAGAGAGGGATGGGCTCCAGGCCTCCCTCCTGGCTTGTGGCAGTGCATCTTCCACCTCTAGGTGGCTTTCTCCCTGTGCCACGTCTCTGGTTCAAAATTTGTTCTTATAAGGACACAGTCATATCGAATTAGGGGTCAACCCTACTCGAGTATGGTTTCATCTTAATTAATTACATATACAAAGAATTTATTTCTAAATAAGGTCACAATATGAAGTACGAGGTGTTAAGACTTCAACATATGAATTGTGGGGAGGGACACAGTTCAATCCAAAATAATCTGGGTTTTTTTTTAACATTATGTTCCCTCATGCTTAGGATTTTACAGCAAGTTCCCCAAAGGCTAAACTGGGGAATATTTAAATACCCCATGTCCTGGGAGAGAGTTCACGTCCTAGTCTTTTTTGTAATATGGAGCCACAGGGAATTGCTGATAACTTGACTCCTTAGAGCCTATAAAAACAGCCGTCTCTTGTGGTTGAACCTATACACTTCCAGGTATAGTACCTTCTTCACAGAGAATACCCTCTCCAGGGCAACTGGAATAGCTTGAAAGTCTTCCCACTTGCCTGAGTATCAGTTTCAAAGTTCCATTCACCATTACCCACAAGAGAGCAAAGGACATGTTCTGACATCCCTTAATTCTGTAAATGGGCAGGCCGATTAGCAGTCCCCACACCAAAACCCTTACCACTTCACCAGGAACTTTTAAATAAACACATTCAAAACTGTACAGCTATTATATTTATTCATAAAGCTTATAAAAACATTTAAATGGCATGACACCAGGGTCCAAAAATGACCTAGTAAAATTAGAATAGCATCTGAGACAGAACTGTAGGTTCCAGACATGAAAGGACTATGTCTTATTATTTCTGTAGAGCCAAGTAATTGTCTGGTACAAGTAGCTTGGAGAAAGTAGAGAGGAGATCCTCACATGTCAATGAATAAATGCGACTGAAGTTAAAGTTTGAATCCACCTTGAGTATTGTTTGCCTAAGAGTGGAAAACATTTGTAGAGGCCATGTGGATCCTTGATTAGATAGATTTCCTGGCTTCACTATTGAGTGAAAGAGATACATGATGCTCTCCTAGACAGTGACTGGCCTCGTTGTCTTTCTGAGTGTTAAAGCCACCAGAAAAATCAAAATTTCAGAATAATAGAGCATATGGATAAAACAGTATAACTTAGTGCTGAAGAGGTATTTCTGCACTCCAACCACAGCATCTCTGACGCACTCTAGGTCGTTGGGGAGAAGGGTCTAAATAAGGTACGAACTGTGATGTAATCTCATCAGAGCACTTGGGTTCTTCTCTGCAAGCCAAGAGCATGGGGCCACCCAATCCAAATATCATCTCTGGACAACTCATAATTGCCTGGCTTCCCCAACGATGTCCTAGCATAAGCACAGCCAGGAAGAGACACTGGTGGGTTGGGCACATGGATCGGTACCATCTCCAGATGGCTAGTATTTTCCGGGAATGCCTAAAATGTATATGTTTTTGTGAAGGTTGCATCCAAGCAACCTAACTTTTTATAAGTGCTGATCCCTTATGTATGCCTGTGTGTGTCAGAGCTTTATACCACATTTTCCTTATGATAATTTATAGCTCAGGTTTGAGAATACAATTTTTATTTTCAGTTTAGACATCTCAGATAAAAATTAAGTAGGAAGAAGAGAGAATATCTGTCACAAGACCAATACTAACAGCAATCGTAAACTACATGTACTTACCTGGAGTAGCATGGAAGGCTATTGAACATGTTAAACCACAGCAACACATAGCAACCATATTCAACACTGATAAATGGGTACCTTTGTGTATTTTTGTTGTTTAAACATTTCTGTACTTTTAATTTATTCTACCAACACATGTATTTTTAATAGAAAATTTTATTTGGAAAAAATATAAATTAGAATTATTGGCTTATTCAACAAATATCTATTGAATGCTTCCTATATGTTAGGTACTGCCCTAGGCATGGGGTGAGTATTCAGTCCAGGTCATCCTGGAGCTTACATTCTAGTGCAAGAGGTTCAAAGTATTTTAAACAAACACAAAAATAAAAATGTCTTTAAGTATAATGAAGGAAAAATACAATGTCCAAAGAGAAGATATTGAAGGGTATTGAAGGGGAACCTGTCTGGGAGACTCACAGGAGGCTCCCGTGAATGGTGTTTTATAATAGTTGAGACCCAAGGGATGAGTGACTGCTAGCCAGACAAAGAGGTGAAGACAGAGTGGTGACCTAGCAGGTGAGATGGGGAGGACTTGGGTTCATCTGAGACGTGGCGAGAAGACCATTATAGCTGAAACTTCTGAAGGAGAAGAGGGCCAAGACAATGCTGGAGAGGGAAGTCAATTCAGGTCATGCAGGGGTTTGATGGCTTTGTTATGATTTAGAAGGAATGAAGTTAGAATATCTTTTAAAGATATTGCTCAGACCTTACTTAGTATGTGTGTTGGTGGGGAGCAAGAGTGGATTACAGAGGGCCAATGAGAGAGCTACTGTGGTGACTCTGGCAAAGGAACAGTGATGGCCTTCCCAGAGTGAAGGCAGGTGGCATGGAGAGTAGAGATTTTGGAGACAGAGGTGATGAGACTGCCTGTACTGGAGGAAGAAGGAGGACAGTGTTAAGAAGGACACCCAGACTGAAGAAGGAAGTGTTTTATGGAAGGGAGAGGATGAATTCAGATTTTCTTTCTTTCCTTGGTTTTTTCTTTTACTTTAATAATATTTTATTGATGACGCTATTACAGTTGTCCTGATTTTTCTCCCTTTGCTCCCCTCCACCCAGCAGCCCCACTCCCTCAGGCAATCCCTCCACCATTGTTCATGTCCGTGGGTCATGTGTATAAATTCTTTGGCTACTCCATTTCCTACTCTGTACTTTATAATCCGGGGCTATTCTGTAACTACCTATTTGTACTTCTTAATCCCCTTACCTCTTCACCCATTCTTCCCCACCCCCCTACCATTTGGCAACCATCAAAACATTCTCCATATCCATAATTCTGTCTCTGTTCTTCTTGTTTGGTTGGTTGTTCTTTAGATTCAATTGTTGATAGATATGTATTTTTTGCTATTTTGTTGATCATAGTTTTGATCTTTTTCTTTAATAAGTTCCTTTAATATTACATATAGTAATGGTTTGGTGATAACGAACTCCTTTAGTTTTTTCTTATCTGGGAAGCTCTTTGTCTGCCCTTCGATTCTAAATAGTATCTTTGGTGGGTAGGGCAATGTTGGATATAGGTCCCTGCATTTCATGACTTTGAATATTTCTTGCCAATCCCTTTTAGCCTGCAAAGTTGCCTTTGAGAAATCATCTGACAGTCTTATGGGTACTCCCCTATAGGTAACTACTTGCTTTACTCTTGCTGCTTTTAAGATTCTCTTTTTATCTTTAACCTTTGGCACTTCAATTATGATGTGTCTTAGAGTAGGTTTCTTAGCATTCATCTTGTTTGGGATTCTCTGTGCTTCTTGGACTTGCATGTCTATTTCCTTCACCAAATTAGGAAAGTTTTCTTCATTATTCTTTCAAATAGATTTCCAATTTCTTGCTCCTTCTCTTCTCCTTCTGGCACTGCCATGATGTGAATGTTGGACCTCTTGAACTTATCCCACAGGCTGCTTATACTATCCTCATTTTTTTGGATTCTTTTTTCTTGTTGTTCTGATTGGTTGTTTTTTGCTTCCTCATGTTCCAAATCATTGATTTGATTCTCAGTTTCATCCACTCTACTATTGTTTCCCTGTAAATTGTTCTTTATTTCAATTAGTGTATCCTTTGTTTCTGACTGGATCTTTTTTATGCTGCTGAGGGCCTCACTAAGTTCCTTGAGCTTCCTTATAGCCAATGTTTTGAACTCTGCATCATATAGTTTGCTTATCTCCATTTTGTTTGGCTCTTTTTCTAGAGTTTTGATCTATTCTTTCATTTGGGCCCTGTTTCTTTGTCTCCTCATTTTGGCAACCTCCCTGTGTTTGTTTCTATGTATTAGGTAGAGCCACTTTGACTCCGTGTCTTGGTCGTGTGGCCTAATATAGTTAAGTGTCCTGTAGGGTCCAGTGGCACAGCCTCTCCTAACACCCAAGCTGGGTACTCAGGGTGTACCCTTCATGTGGGCTCAGTACACCCTCCTCTTGTAGTTGAGCTTTGGTTGCTGTTGGCAGATCAATGGGAAGGATTTACGCAGGCATTCAGCTGCAAGGACTATCTGTGACCACTGATCACAAACCTCTGCCTTCCATGGAGGATCAGCTGTGCAGGGGCAGCATGGTGGTGCTCTCATGTGGTCTGTAGCTGTCCACAGGGTGTTCAGGCTTTGGAGTTTCCCAGGTGGTGCAGGCCAAAGTCAACCTCCACCTGTGTTTTGCCAGGGGCCACTCTGCCTGAGCTATAAAGCAACCTGAAATATCTGCTTCTTGTGCTGGGCTTGGAGATTCCCAGGCGAAGCCAAACTGTGAATCTAGGCAGCTGCAGCTAGTGCCAGGGCTGGAACTCACTGAGGCCAGCTGTTGCTTGTTTGATAAGATTTAGGAACTTGTGAAGCCTGAGCCAAGACCTGCCATTCCTATGAAAAAGCAGCTTGAGTGGGCATGGGGCAGAATCTCTGGGGATCTCCAAGGTAGGCCACACAATATTAGCCAGATTGATGGAGTCTCAAATATGGCACCAGCTTATCCTTGTTTTTTTCCAATTGGAAATTGAAATTACCACTCATTTTAGCAAGTCAAACTGCAGACTTACCAGGAAGAAGTTAATCATTCTTACACTTCTGGACTCACGATTGTTAACAGTACAAAATCATTTCTTCTTTCTCTCGAATGTATATGTGTGTATTTGTGTTTTTAAATTCAGTTTTGAACTTGCTGAATGTGAATTTTTTCTAGAATGTACAAGTGAATATATCAAATAGAAAGTTATATATATATGAGTCAAAACTCAGAAAGGAGATGTGTTCTGGTTTATAAATTTGTCTGTCTTTGTGTGGTAGCCGACACTTAAGCTGTGGGGGGTAGATAAGAAGGCCTGGGAGGAAATGCTGAGCCACAAAAAAGGAAATTCTGCCCAGAGTCCTGTGCGGCCTTTTCCAGTCAGGTGGAGGGAGAGGAGGAGAGGCCCGAGAGATAGGAAGAAACTAGGAGGGTGAGGTGTCACACAAGTCAAGAGAGTGGCAAGTGCAGCCAAGAGGTCAACTAACAGAATGTCCATCACACTGAGCAGCACAATACCATCAACAGCATTAGAGAGTCATATCCGCGGAATGGCTGGGCACCGTGTGAGGTTTCCAGGCATTCATTTGGAGTGGAGACAATTTTTTCCATGGAGGTGTGATATTTCTCCAGAATCATCTCTTAGGGGGAAATCCCAGGGCAGGTAGATAGGGTACCCAAAGTTGAAGTTTTCCAGGAATATTTAATAGAAGGTGAGAAAGGCAAAAGTGACTAAAATAGTGTCCATAGCACACTGTTACAGTACAATTATTTATCTCTGTTTTTAAAATAGAGATTGAATGTATTAAAAATAAATGAATATTTTGTGGGGATTTATTTTGTTGTTGTTTTATGTTTCCCTAGGGAAACCTTCATGAACATGGAGCTGGTGGCCCAAAAGGAGAAAAGGTAATCAGATTTTCAAAGTGAATAAAAACCAAGTGATTTTAGACCAAGTGACACATTCACACATCAGGGGCAGTGCTGCTGCCCCGCAGGGCGCCGTCCAGGGGCCGCCTGCCCGGCACAGCCTCCTTACCTCCTGACCAGGCAACAGGATTAGAATCTGCCCCTCAGTGAAGACTGCTGAGTAGCAGTTGCTACAAAGAAGGGAACACTTTAAGGGGAATTAGCTGTAACAAAGTAAATGAAATTAGGACACAGTCTCAGGTTATAATTAGACGCTTCCTGTGTCCATGTAGGTGGCGAAAACAATCTGAAGACCCCTTTCACAAAATGCCGCAGGCTCAGGCTCACTACTTTTATGTCTTCTTAGGTGTCCCAACAACCTGTCATCATGGGAGCATTTTTTTCCCGTGGGGTTTTATAACATACATTTATGGTTTAGCCAAATAATGGCTTCTAAACAACTTTAAAATTAAAATGCTAATGAATTTCCAATGCATTCTCATCATGATTCACAGGTTTAATTATATTAACCATGAAGATGACAGATTCACTTAGCCACTCAGAAAGATGTTTGGCTCCCATTGGATCCCGCAATTGTGATGACCTTTGATGCAGTGTCAATGTGCCATTGTCAGGGAAAAACAATGCACATTAAATCTACAGACAGAGATGAGTAGGTCTGAAAATACTCTGAGGGGATGTGGCCTGTGAGTGCTAACTTCATTCATTCAGCCAGTAAAAATTCTCTTGATTGAGGGCAGACTATTTTGACATGAACCCAGGAAAATATGACTTCCATGCCTTATAAATCAATGCAACCAATCCACTCAAAAGATCATACATCCATCACCAAAAAATACTCCTAAAGGATGGTCTCAACAGAAAGTCAGGTCTTCTACAGACTGACCACTGAAAATGAATTTTTCTGCAAAAAAATAAATAATAAAACCTTGACATTCTTAAAAAGGCAGCCAAAAATATTAATTATACAGCAGTAATGTCATTTGTGTGTCTTAGACTGTACTGGTAGTACATTAACACTATTTCCTGTAACCAGATAGCTTACAGAATTCCTATACCACCATAAAGAACACATTACATTCTAAGCAGTTACTACTGGACACCTGCAACCTCGGCGGAAGAAAAAGCAAAGTAAAGCCACAGAGCTTGTCACACAGGACAGCTGAGAAAAGAAGGGAGATGTGGTACTTTTAAAGTATTTGAAGGATGATTCATTTCTTGAAACAAAGCAGCTGGCTTCTGTTTTCTATGTTCATTAGGAAGCATATGTTACTTGGAAATTCTTAAGACCTCAATGATGAGAAATTTGATTCTGTGAAACAGGTGTATTTCAAACTCTAAGGACCTTTTCTATTGCTCAAAATCTTTTCTAATTGCTTCAGAATCTCAAGCGGAATTAGAAAAGCCAGGGGTATATCTCGCCCCTCCTGCCACCCAAAGAAATAATCTCAAAGAATCTGCTAGGAGTTTGATGCAGTACCTAATATAAGTGTACATATGAAATGATTTTTAAGAATTCTAATTAATAGGAGAAAGGCTCTGCCAATAAATAATACATAAAATAAACTGAAAAAGTTAAGCATAGCACTTGCTGCAAGAGTGAAACACCTCTACCTTATACACGTCCACTGTTCTGAGTCAATACATTGTGTTTTAAACAGTCTCTTACCTTACTAGAGAGGGTTCACGTTTGTTGTTGTTGTATTTCTTTTATTTTATTTATTTATTTTTAGAGAGAAGGGAAGGGAGGGAGAAAGAGAGGGAAGAAGCACCAATGTGCAAAAGAAACATCAATCGGTTGCTTCTCACACACCCCCAACAGGGAACCTGGCCTTCAACCCAGGCATGTGCCCTGACCAGGAATCGAACCAGCGACTTTCAGTTTGTGGGACAATGCCCAACCCACTGAGCCACACCAGTCAGGGCGATACACTGTTTTTAAAAAACTTATAATGCTGTTCAAGGGTCACCATAGTGAGAATTTAAAGCTTCTTCCGTCTACTCTTACAAATTCATTTGTCCATGTGGTGGACACCAGTGGTTCTGAACCCTGGCTTCACATTGGAATCACCTGGAGGGTTTTTAGGAAAATACTATTGTTCAGAATCCATCCCTAGAGATTCTGATTTGGAGCAAATTCTGGTTGATCTGGGATGGGGTCCATATCACTACTGTTTAAAAGATGATTTTAACAGGCAGCCAGGGTTGAGAACCATCGAGTGGTAGAAAGAGCATGGTCTTTGGGGGTCAAAGTTGATCATGCCATTAATAGCTGTGTCTCCTTGGGAAAAATCACTTTATCTGAGTATCAGTTTCCTCATTCGTAAAATGGGCATAATCGTATGCACACAATGTTGGTGGCAGGATTAAAATCAAATGAGACGATACGAACTTACCTGAAAGCACAACACCTGACACATGTCCAGCCACCACTACAGGTTGTTCCTTCCTGTTCATCCACTCCGAACTTACTTTCTTTTTGTGAGACCGCTTATATTTCTTTTTGGTGTTAATAGTAGTTACCATCCTTAACAGCTGGTCTTGCTCATCTTTTCCTCTCTCACCATCATTTTGAAAGTGAAAGGTCTCAATTTGCCTATGTTACAGAATAAAAGATTTAACCAGAAGTTCAATTTCAGCACATAAATAACTTATCACTTCTCAAGATGCTGACAGGCAAAACAGAATCACAAAACCAGCCTACCATTTGGAACCCAACGTTACAATGATGCACCAGAGCAGACACAAGCAACAGAGGAATGGTTTAGTAGCCACATCCTGCATCCAGGGCACCAAGATACAGGGAGAAACACTAAGGAACACTAGCAGCCATTAGTGGTAAATGGCAATAGAGACCATGGCATTCATGGGACCAGTCTACCAGTATTGAAGTGATGATTGGTGCTCTGCAGCCTGTCTGAGGCTGACTCAACGTGGTGAAGGAATCACGTATTTGTAAGTTGGTTGAAAAGAACTGATTCTTTATAGAGACAATGGAATAAGGTGACTGAATATTTAAGGACTCCTGAGACATTAGCAGGGGTCTTTGGCAATTGGCTATCAGAGAAAAGATAAAGCCACAAAAGCACTGAGTTTTTAAAATAGCATCAGAAGTGTCAAATTAAGGGACAGCCTGTCCTGAACCAAAGTAAATTTGTCACTTGTCTTTCAACTCATATCCACAGTGACAAATCACTGAATATCCATTTTAAATATGAAAAACAGCTCAACATGTGTCTAAGATTCAGGTATGAAACGCTTTTGTTTCTAGAATTTTATGTGAGGGAATTGGCTCCCACAATTTCTTCTAAACCCAACCGCACCAATGTACCACTCAGAGAGATGCACCAAAGCCTTTGTTGGGTCCTTCACCTACACACCAATGGAGACCTGTTTACTTCAGCTCGATGAATGAGCTGTGAATATGATTAGTTTTCCACCATGTACATCCCCATCCCCTTCAGGATTGGGCAGATGTGACTTTTATAGTCATTTCTAGACCCCTTCCCTGAAATCTACTTTTATTTTTTGCAGATAAATCTAACTACTAGGCATATTTTCCCTTCACACCTGTGCACCCACCAGACAGTACAAGAAGGTCACGCTGGACACCCTAATGCTCATACAAGGCCAACTGTTTATCTCCTCTCTTAAACCAACAGCAGCTGGTCCCTTAACTATATCCACCAACCTCTTCCTGGTTTTGCTTTGGATAGCATTTATTATGTCTAGGGGGAAGAGTGCCTTCTCCTGTAGTAAGTATAAGATTGGTGGTATACTAGATATTTAGATACTAGAAGGAAAAAAATAATCATTTATAAAATCAAGATTAAATTTACAAAATATACTCCACAAATCTAGAAAACTACTAAATAAGTACATGATCCTGCCTATCCATTACATATGACAGGCTCCTTCTTCCTCTAACCTAAAATCAAAAAACGCTGATTTGGATAGAAATGCAGAAATAAGCCAACATTTTTAGTACTATAATAAATTTGTACTTGAAGTACTTTGGGTAGACTATCTGAGTAAGACTGTTTGAGCCTTCAAAATAAACAGACAAACACACCCACACAGGGGACAGTTACAGAGATGTCACTGAAGCCTGGTTCATGGCAGAGAACGTGTGGGGACAACCCAGAGGCCCCTCAGTGGGGCTGGGATAAGCCCTGGTACATTGACACTATAATGGTATAATTGCATTGTACTACTCAATACAATGAATGAACTAGATCTATACGTATCAACAGAAATGGGCATTAAAAACAATGTTGAATAAAGAGACAAGTCACAGAATGTTTTATACGAGATAAATTTACTTTTGGAACATGGGTTTTTGTTTGTTTTTTGTTTTCAATATTTAGAATATATTGTTTATGATTTCACATATGCAGTAAAAGTGTTAAAATATGGACTAAAGAGATGAGTACCAAGTTAAGAGAGTGGCTCCACTTGGGACAAGAATAGAGAGAAAAATATAGGAGATCTCTTCTTTGATTATAACTTTTTTTAATTTTTAAAATTTTGGGTGCCTCATACAAGGAGGTTTGACATAATTCAACTTCTATGTTTTCTGTGTTTTTAATTAAAAAATATACAAGACAGGTGAGCAAAGTACATATATGCTCAGAACCATCATTTTGCAAAAATGCTCTTAAGGTTATGTGATGGGGGAAAAATCGCATAGCCTCTGGTGGCTATGTCCATGTGATGCACAATTACGCGATGTTACAGGGTTTTGATAGACACTAGAAAGTAGCACGACCCTGAGACTCCTCTGAAGTCTGACTAGTGATCTATTTCCTTTCCACAAGTATCATCTCTAAAATTGCATTATTTCAAAGTACTCGTTATATGTCGCACACAAAAACCTCATCAGGATCTCAGACATCTCAGACATCTCTGAGCTGCCGCTGTCACCGCATCAACAAGAATGCCTTCTTTGTCCACGGCGGATCTCTTAAGCAGCAGTGTAAATGCTGGAGACAGCCGAGAGACTCACTTTTCTTCACGTGTCTCTCCACTCCTCCACCTCCCCCCACCTAAAAAAGGAAAGAAGTTTCCGACATAAAATGAGCCTGAATTATTGTGTCAGTTAGACAATCTGATGTCTTTAAGCTCATCAAAAAAAAATTTTTGGTAAAGCAGAGCAAAATTGTAACTTTTCTCTTCTAGATGTTCTTTCCTTGAAAAATAATTAACTTTTGTTTCAGATTAATTTTAAATATAATGAATATTACAGATTTCTAAAAGACCCAAAGGCATTGTGAAGTGCTGACAAACACATTACTATGCAAATAGCCTAAGTCATTCAGAACTTGTCTCTTGGAAGGTAATAGATAAATGCCAGGAGCACAAGTAATTACTCCGGCAGTCACAACAGTGCTCATGTGACCTCCTGCAAAAATCTCTCTTCTGCTTTTTCTTGAAAGGGTGAAACTGGACAACCAGGATTTCCAGGGCCTGTTGGCCCAAAAGGTCAAAAAGGAGAGTCTGTAAGTATTTTACCTTTTAGGACAAAGAAATAATATCCCAAAAATAGAATTAAAAACAGTTTTCCCTGGCGTTTTGTTCTTCTTCAATAGGCAGACCACGTGGCCTTGTCTTCCTCCCTTACTAAAAACTATCATTTCCTTCTAGGCTGTGAATTCTTCGCTATGCCATGGTCCTGTGTCTTACATTTGTATTCCAGGATCTTATTTGCCTAATTAAATTACATATGCAGTATTTTTAAACTGTTTCAGAGGAACTTAATTTTAACCATCCCCCCCTTTTTTGGTCACATAATTCATAGATAATAAAGAATATTAAAACTCTAGTCCCGATAATGAAAAGGCGGGAGGGAGGAATTTCGTGCTGGGCCAGAGAGCTTGAAGAGAGAGGAGGGACAATGGGAAGGATTGAGAGAGACAGCACGATAAATTTTCAAGGTCCTAATCTGCTGAGTGTATTTCAGATCATAGACGAGGGAAGTGTGGATCATCCAGTCCCTTACCCTGGAGTCTTTGGTGGAACTAGTAACAGTTGGGTAAAAATGAACCTGCGAGTCGTACCTCCCATCCCTGCCTGTGGAATTTCATGATTACTAGAATTTACTTCTGTGGGAAAATTTGTACCCGTGTACCGTTTGTGGCATAAGAAGCTCAATTATCACAGAGGTGGTTCCTCATCGTCTCTTTCTCCCAGCTTTATTGCTGTTGCCAATAGTATCTGAGTCCACTCAGAATCCCCAGCATGACTTCAGTCTCTGATCCCAGTTGGACTCATGGGCGGCAATTAATAAAAAGATCTTTAGAGAGCATTAAGATGTTAGAGAATACCAAAAGCATTTTGAATTGGAGGCATTGCTAGCCAAGGGGATTGAAGAACACATGGTGAAAAGCTGGGCTGTTTGCACAGATCTGAGTGGGACTGGACAGCAGGGATTGTTAGGTAACAAAATAGGCTTGAAGACATTTAATTCCCTAAACCCAGGCAGCCTAGACAGCCCCCGGCACGCCCTTGTACCACAATGCCCCCCATCCTCTACTCACTCCCCTACCACCATCACCAATGTTGAAAAAAATGAAAAAAATGGGAAAAAATGAAAGAAAAAATGTTTTTCCTTATCTGCCACACTTCTATGTACCTTGGTCACCCTGCCATGGCAGAGAATGACAGAACAGATATTTGAGCAAGTGCTCTGTGCGAGGTACCAAGCCTTTTAACTATAGTAGCTTAATTCATTAAAAAAAAATGAGGTAGGCTATTATCACTCTTATTGTCTGATAAGGAAACTGAGGCACAGAGAGGTTAAATAACTTGCCCAAATTTACACAGCCAGGAAGTGTTAGAGCCATGACTCACCCTTGGGCTGATTGTAGAACCCAGGGTTTAAAACTCATTAAGCGGCCCTGCAAAAACGAAACATTATAGATGCTAAAATGAATAATAAAATCAGTGTATTTAACGAGTAGGGCTAATTTATCCCTCCCCCCCAATTAGAAACATATCTGTTTGCTCAAACAACTGCCCTCAGTGCACTTTCTGAAGTTGTTTTCCTTTCTTGGTTTTTATGTGATCAAACTGGCTTGTCAAGCCACTTTTCAATATTACTGAGTCCAGTTTTTTTTAAAACTTAGTTCTTTTGGTGATGGTGGTTGGGGGGGGCCCTACAATATACTTTATATTCAAATAGAACCACCTACAGATATTACATGAATCCTAGTTACAAAAATAACTTTTTTAATGCTACTAAAAGCAAACAAAAACAACCTATGTCAGTCTTCAAATGAATCAGCAAGAATCAGACTTAACAAATGTTCCACCTTTGTTTTAAAAAAAAAGTAGTACTTGTAAAAATCACTTTTACCTCTTTCCTTGCCAGGACAAACAAGGGATATTGATTTTTCAGGGATAATGAATGAAGAGGTTCTAAAATGCCTGCATGCCAATCAGGAACAATTATTAAAAGTATTTAATGTTACAGAGCCAAACATTCAGATTTGTAAATTAGGCATCTTTGGCAGTGACAGTTAATTTTCAGGCATCTTTACAATGAATGCCATTACCGATATGCCCTAAGTTCTGCTACCCTCAGGGGTCATGCTTGCCCTTAGCATCCAGGCCAAGCCGCCACACTCCACAGAAAGTACCAGTTTTTAATAGCGTTTCCCAACTGGGTGATTCCAAGAATATCTGGGAAACTCACATGTTCCACAAATTCAGTCCGGTGGTTGCTGCCCCTTCCATCTGCCAACTCACTCCTGATGCTCCACACTTGGCACCTCTTACCAACCCCTAACGGCTTCTCGAGCTCTCCACCATCTCCCCTCCAAGCCTGAACACTGACGATTAATTTCCATGTGACATATGGCAGGCCAGGCAGAAAGGAGAAACCTCCAGTGGGTCAGCTGGAAAAGTGCTCCTCAGTTGTGCACTTGAATCACGTGGGGATCCTCCTGGAATGCTGGCTCTAATTCAGTAGGCCGGGGGCGGGGCCTGAGAAGTCGTCTTTCTCACGAGTTCCCAAGTGGTGCTCCTGCTGTTGGCCCGTGGATCATGCTCTGAGTAGCAAGGACTGGCGACTTCACAGCTCCTCGGAGCTTTCCTGTGGCTTTCCCTCTACCACCAACATTTGGGGGCAGTCCACCTACCCTGTGGAGGTGGCCTTTAGCCCCATCTGTCCTACTCAGGTGAACAAGCTTCTTTTCTTTTAACTCTTCTCCTTGTCACTTCCTTTTTCATCCCTGAATCGTCCCCTCTCCCTTACACATCTTTGCTTGCCTGTCTCTCTGCCTCCCATGCACAAAAAAGCACATTTTTTTACATTATTATGCACAGAAGTTTAGTGCTTTGTGGTCTCAACCTAACTATTCCAGAACAGTATCTGAACTTGACTTTGTATAATAATGAGAAGGCTTAAACAATTCATCCAAACACTTCAGCCCAGTTGAATTCTGAACCACCTGTTCTGGGTGGAAGTTTGTCCCCCACACTGGACATTTAGATTTGACTAGATCTAAAACATATCAGAGCTAAAATACATGTAAGAGATTATCTAGTGGAATCCCATGATTCTGTAGATAAAGAAGTTCTAACAGGTAAGTGGCTTGACCTAGATAATAGTCATTGGAGCAAAAACAGGACATCAAGTCTCTAGACAAGCAGGCTACTATTTTTTGTTTTGTTTTGTTCCATTTTGTTTTGTTTTGTTTTGTTTTAACCAGTTACTTTAGTTGATGTGGCTTGAATGAGCAATGGCGTAAGCAGTGTGATATAAGCAGAAACAAGCCGTTGTGTGGGCATCGGGGCCCATTGCTTATGTCTAATTAACATCATTTCATATCGTAAAAATCAAGTAGATTTTGAAGAATTAAAGCTGAAAGGTAAGAATAGAAATAAAACCGTGATGTAATGTGTTAAAGTGAACCAATAATAAGAGATTTAATGATGTTGGCTAGATATGGGGCATATTAGTCAGAGTAGGTGATGTTACACTAAAAAACAAATTACCCTGGAAATTTCTGTGGCTTCACCCAAGAAAGCTTCTCTCTTGCTCATGCTGCATGTCCAGGAGGTTCTGTTGGGAGGGTGGGGTGTTCTCCACACTACACTAGTTACAGGCTGATCCCTACCATGTAGCTAAGCCTTGTGGGATATACAACCTTCATAGTCAGCACTGCAGGAAAAGGGGGCCTGCAGGACCACAAATGGGCTTTCACTTCCTCAGCCTGTGAGTACCACATGCCACTTCTGCTCACATTTCATTGCCAAAACTACCTGCAAGGCTCCCTGTAACTGCAAGGGAGCCAGGAAATAGGGGACAGAAGGTGAGCCCATAGCCCCTAGTTCATAGGGCATGAAGGGAAAATCACAGAGGTCCATTAGTAACCACTTATTTCTCAACAGTGATTTGTTAAGAAAATGGCAATCCCTGAAAGAACTTCCGAGAGTAGTCTATGATGGGTCTCACAGTTCTCTCTCAAAAGAAACATTTTTTAAAATGGCTTTTAAATTTGTAATTTTCACCTTATTGTTAATTCAACTCATTCAAATAATAAGTAAATCAAATTACAAATCAAATCAAACAGACCAAGCAACCAAAGCCTGGGCTTAAATCCTAAATGACCTCTTACTGGTTATGTGACCTTGGAGAAATTACCTAACTTCTCTGTGACTCAGTTTCCTCATCTGTAAATGAGTATACTATTAGTACCTACTCCATTGACACATGAAGATTAACTATGTTAATATATATAATGTGATTGTAGTAGTGTTTGATACATTATAAAACTTTAACAAATTCTATTTTTGTAATATCTATTATTGTAATATCTGCATAACCTTAAATTCTCTAATTTACTGCCCTGGCTATTGTGAGCATCAAGTGGTTGGAGCATCTTTCTGTAGACAAAGGGTCACAGGTTTGATTCCCAATCAAGGGCACACACCCAGATTGCGGGTTTGATCCCTAGTCAGGGCACATACTAGAAGGCTACCAATCATGTTTCTCTCTCACATAGATGCTTCTCCCTCTCTCTCAATCCCTTCCCCCTTCTCTGAAAGCAGCGAAAAAATGACCTCAGGTGAGGATAAAAAAAAATGCATGAATTCTGTAATTTACTAAATTTTTACTGGGTACCAACGGTGTGCACCAGAAACGCCATGGTAGTCAAGATGAATTATATCTGTACATTTGCAGGGTTTATAGGCAGGATAAATAGGAAACATAAAGTGAATGGATGCTATTTTCTGGGAAATAACTTACAGAACCTTTCTGAGTCTCTTTCCTCATGCTTGAAATGAGACAATCTCTTCCCCACAGCACTGATGTAAGAGTAGATGAGATCATGTCCATGGAACCTCAGGAATAGAAGCTAGTAAGAGAAAGGGGGGTGTATGTGTGATCACCTTCCATGGGGCCCATGCAAAAGGAAACTTTGGCCTTGGGCAGCATTTCAATTTCCCAGCCACTCAGGATCTCAAAATAGTATTAGAATGATTAACTTATTGTTTGCTATGGGACTATGAAAGTTTTTTTTAAGTAATTCTTGTCGGTTTCCTTTAAGCTGCACAGGCCCGATCACTGCAGAGGCCTGTCTGCAGTGGAGGTCTGGGCTGGCCTGCAGGCATCCACTTTCAGTTCTGGAGAGTTGATTTCCAGAAGTGTTTACAGCTGATTCTGTTTTTCCCCATTTTCCTAGGGGGAACCTTTTACAAAAGGTGAAAAGGGAGACAAAGTAAGTAGATGCTTTATCACTCTCATGGGTTTTCTGCTTCATTGATTTCTTTCTTTCTGTTGTCTGGTATGTTTACTTTGGAGTCCAACAGATTTGATAAAATAAGGTCCCTGAGAATATTACTTTTTCCTCCATGTATTTTGACTCTTTTGTTTTAATAAATGAGAAATTTTAAACCTTGTTAAGTTTTATCATGTGATGACACTTTAACATTCAGTCTGTGTAGTATATATTTTTGTAAACCATTACCATCTTTTATTGTAAATGAATGTTT
>VMDR010007007.1:0-42562 GCA_007922815.1 Macrotus californicus | reverse complement strand
TTGGTGATGATGAACTCCTTGAACTTCACCTTATCTAGGAAGCACTTTATCTGCCCTTCTATTCTAAATGATAGCTTTGCTGGATAGAGTAATTTTGGATGTAGGTCTTTGCCTTTCATGACTTGGAATACTTCTTGCCAGCCCCTTCTCGCCTGTAAAGTTTCTTTTGAGAAATCAGCTGACGGGAAATCAGTTTGATGGGCACTCCTTTGTAGGTTACTGTCTCCTTTTCTCTTGCTGCTTTTAAGATTCTCTCTTTATCTTTCATCTTGGGTAATGTAATTATGATGTGCCTTGGTATGTTCCTCCTTGGGTCCAACTTCTTTGGGACTCTCTGAGCTTCCTGGACTCCCTGGAAGTCTATTTCCTTTGCCAAAGTAGGGACGTTCTCCTTCATTATGTTTTCAAATAAGTTTTCAATTTCTTGGTCTTCCTCTTCTCCTTCTGGCACCCCTATGATTCGGATATTGGAACGTTTCAAGACATCCTGGAGGTTCCTAAGCCTCTCCTCATTTTTTTGAATTCTTGTTTCTTCATTGTGCTGTGGTTGAATGTTTCTTTCTTCTGGTCTACACCCTTGATTCGAGTCCCGGTTTCCTTCCCATCCCTGTTGGTTCCCTGTACATTTTCCTTCATTTCCCTTAGTGTATCCTTCATTTGTTCATCTAATTTGTGACCAAATTCAACCAAGTCTGTGAGCATCCTGATTACCAGTGTTTTGAACTGTGCATCTGATAGGTTGGCTATCTCTTCGTCACTTGGTTGTATTTTTTTCTGGAGCTTTGATCTGTTCTTTCATTTGGGCCATTTTTGTTGTCTTGGCGCGCCTGTTACGTAGTAAGAGGCGAAGCCTTAGGTGTTCACCAGGGTGGGGCAGCCATGTCGCTGCATAGTGACGCTGTTTGTGGGAGAGGGGACCGAGAGGGAACAATGGCGCTTGCTCCGCTCTCTGCCGGTTACCAGTCACTTTCCACACTACACACAGTTCAATTGGGCCCTCTGGTGCTGATTCTGGTGCTGGTTCCCGGGTGGGTGTCCTGTGTAAGTTCTAGGACCCTGTGGGTCTCTCCAACGAGCTCTCCTGTACACACCAACAACTTCTAAGACTAGTCGCAGTAAATGGCAGACTCCACATTCAGACCTAGGCCTCCAGCCCATGGTGTTTCTGACATCACACACACACACACACACTTCCTATGAAGACAGGCCCCTTTTCAGACCAAGGAGAGCCACTCCTAGGTGGCACAGCTTTGAGTCACTTTATTAAAAGTGGGGGTGGGGTGGGGGGAATGACAACACCATCTTCTCTCACTGGGTTTCTGGGGGTCCGATGAGTAATGTGTGTGGATGTACTTGGCAACTACAAAGCACAAGCTCAGACCAAGTCCCTCTGTGTCTATCACCCCCACCCATATCCACTCTCTATTGCTCTTCACCCAGCATTCATCAATGGCCACACCTGCCACTCCTTCCCAGAGGATGTTCAGGTCCCCCTCCTGGCCCAACCCACAGTCTGGTTGCATTCCATAGCAGCAGGAGACAGATGAAGGCCACAGACACATGACTCCATGTGAAAGGAATCAGAAGCATTGGATTTTGACATCTTTTAATTTTTTTGCATAAAAAGTAGATGTGAAGAGTGAAGACTTGTAGTAACACCCCAGGCCAAGTAGCACATTCAAGTCAGCATGGCAGGTGACACACAGGATGTCAGAGAGCATGACAGCAGCACCGGGGACATGAATAGCATAATGCCACACGTCAGCATTGCCCACAGAGCCCATATAACTGGCAGTGGGCATGGAAATGTCATCTGGATCAGCAGATGCCAGGGCTGGTGTGTTACCAGGAGCGCGGGCACCACGCACGCTCCACTACGGCTGTCAGTACGAAGGGGCACGCCTTCCACCCCACCTTGCTGCCCTCTGGCTGACTGCAGGTGGGTAGCCTCTCTTGCCCAGCCCAGACAGCAGCATTTCCACCTTCACATCTACCCTGTAAAGTGCCTTAAGAGCAAGGACCCTGTGTTCGGTGCCCCTGTTCTCCATCAGGCCAGAAATATGGCTCATGGGTAGAAGGCACTTACTACCTATTAACCAACCAATAGCCATGATCCATTTTTACCCACTGCCTCAGCTTCTCCAAGTATAAAATGGGGAAATCACTGTAATCTTCTCCTAAAGGACGGATCAGAAAAAAATGTGATATGCATGGAGAATGTTGAAGCCACTGAGCTGAGCTGACTTGTGCTCATCTTACTTTCTGATAATGACCTTCCCCATCCCTTCCTGCCTCCAATCGGTGCCATCCCAAGCCCCGGCCTGGAAGTAGGCCACTTGGTCCTTTCCAGGTCTCTGCCAGCAGGTGGACTCTGGGGGCGAAGGGGACTGAGATACCCTGCCTCTTTGCAGGAACAGCTGCCCACGCTTCTAAAAGGGATCAGAGATGAGACAGCGAGCTTTTGCCTTCCATGGACAGTCATTCAAAGGGCATCTGCTCCACCCCTTTAGCCTTCGCCCCACCTCTGGCCAAATCCCTTTTTCCTTGGGGACATTCATCTTTTCTTCCCTGAAAACGCAGCTGAGGAGAAGAAATTCCACCTTCCTTCCTATCTGCCATCGCAACTATCAAAAATCCAGCACCCCTACCTTTGGGACCCACTCTGCCTCTTTTCTCTGGCTACCAGGCATTGACGATTGATCTGTTTCTCGTGGCTCCAAGTGGAATTTGACTGCGTGCGTGGAAACAGCCAGGCAGAGCTGACAGCGCCGTCTGACAGTGAGCACAGCTTCTGACACCCGTGCACGGGAGGGTGTGCGCGTACACGTAGGCCCCTTCTCTGAGCCCCCACAGGGTTTCCTCTCTACCCCGCTTTGGCTGGTCCCACCTGCGCATCCTCTCCTGGTCCAGCCCTCTCCACCAGCACTCCTCAGCTGCAGGCGGGCAGACAGCCCTCCCCTGCCTTCCCAGCCCTCACAGACCCGGGATGGGGTGGAGGGCCCGGGGAGCTGCACTCTGTTAGATAATGAGTTGAGAACTTACTGCCTCCTGTCTCTCCCTGGCTGGTGACTGACACAAATGGAATTCATCTTTAATCATCTGTTAACTCGTTGTCTATTATAGCTCTTTAATAGCACCATAGATATTCTTAATGAAGCATGATTTAAGGTATTTACAGCACACGGACCGACAGACATCACTCACAGTGTGCAGGTAATGAGGCATAAAACGGCTTTTGAATTCCCCCCAAAAGAGAAAGCGGCAGAGAAAGAGAGAGAGAAAGAGCTCCAGCACTGGGGCAAGAAAAAAAAAATTAAAAGCCTGTGTTGTAAGGTTTGTGTTAAAATGTTTAGGCATTTAGAGTCATTTTAGCTTTTTCGAGGTGTTTGGCTCACAGTGTTCAGCAACCGCCCGCAGTGAGAGTGGCGGGCTGAGCCCCAGGTCTTCTCCGTGGCCCCTCAGACTGACCTCTCTCTGGGGCACTCTGGGGGCTGGGAGCTCCTCCAGGTGGAACGCAAGTCCTTGCCTGGTTTCCTCCCCTCGCACTACGCTCCCTGACGGGGGCGTCCCTGTGCTGGGACAGTGGTGGAGCGGGTGGCAGCCCTCCCCACAGGGAAGAGGACGGGGCTGGCACCTCTGTTCTTGCACTTAAAAGTAAAGCCCGGAGCAGCGGAGAGGACCTAGCCTATGGCCTCATCCAGCCCCTGCAGTGTGCAGTGAGGAGGCCCAGGGTTAGCCAGCTGGTTAGTGCTGAGACCAGAGCCGGGCGGGTGTTTTCTCCCTCGGGGATGGCTGCTCCTCTCACCACACAGCAGTGCCCTGTCATTCCAGACAGACAGACCCCCCCCACCCACCAACACCTCTAGGATAATGGGGATTTAAAGGGACCAGAGAGATGGGGATGGGGTATAATGGGGGACTTTTTCCAAGGACACATTTTAAATATAGATCTCCAAGCAGAAGAAACCACCGCCGCCCTGCCCCCCGCCTGGCATCCCCCACAAGGTGCGATGGGTTAGTAAACTACTGGATTGCTCCCTGCGGTGAGCATTTGGACAGACTTCCTTTCTCTCTGCCTCAGAGTGAGGGGCCCAACCTGCCTTCCCTGCAGCTAAGAAATGTTGCAAAGGAGAGTACAGGGCTTGGGGACTGGGGACTGGAGATGAACATCACTCAGGGGGATAGAGCCGTGTTACTTATATTTGAGGTCCACCAAGATACTCACCTATGTGTGGCCTCTGCTAGTCTCCGCCGCTGCCTGCAGGTGCTCTTCGTGCTTGGCCTGATCCACGGAAGGGGCTGAGCAAACACCTTATGCGTGAACGTGTCATTTCCATCAAGTCCCCTTTCTGCATCTGGCCACTTTTGGGTTCCTGGTAGAGACTGACAGGGACCAGGAGCCCCTCAGGCCCACATGATCCCCTCTCAAGAATGAGCACAGTCTGGACTTTTGGGACTGCTGCCTTGCGCTTGCCTGGCTTTGGGGGCATAGACCTAGGCACTCTGTCACTGCAGCTGCTCCCGTCCCACAGGGAAAGGGCTGTGAGTATGGCAGTGAGGTGAGTCCATGTACCGCTGCTTCAGCAGACAAGCGAGAAGGTGGGCCTGGGTGAGAGAAGACGTGACTTCTCAGAACGGGGTGGTGAGGAGCCCGTGTTGGTGTGACTGAGGTGACTGGGCTCTCCTTCTGCTAAACCATTCCGCTTCTGTGTAAGCTGCCTCCTCCGGTGCGTCTGAGGCGCTTACGACCTGTGTGTGTGTATGTGTGTGTGTGTGCAGGCGTGTCATTCTGAGGATACGGAAAGAAGGAGTGCATCCCCAGTGCCCATCCAAGGCTGAAGGTCCACGTAGGAGGAGGCCATGGAACTCAAGTCAAAGGGCATTCCTCCGGGCGTTTGTACCCTTTTCTATGTGCTGCTCCCTGTCCCAGCGTTGCAATCCAAATTATCTTGCAGGCAGGCCTGGCCAAACAAGCAGGCAGAGAGGAGCAAGGAGCCCATACATTCCTGCTGTCACCAACCACATCATTCACTCATGTGTGGATTCATGTATTCATTCCACACCTGGCTAGGCATGGCTCCAGGTCCCAAGGATAACTGAGCAGCTTGCCCAGAGGAGCCCATGATCTGGTCAGAAGACAGACTTCTAAAGAAATGTCTGATAAGGGGTTGAGGTGGGGCCGGGGGAGGGAGAGGTGCCTTAGGGCGCACGAGGGTGCAGCAAAGATGGAGAAATAACTGTGACATTTGGGATGGGTCCTCAACCATAAAGATGACAAAGCATTTCCCCCAGCAGACCACAGAGCCAGGTGTGAAATGGGCCATCCTTCTCACACATGCGGACGAGTCGGATGGCAGGACAGGAGAGGGCCTGCAGCTTCCCTCCCATCACTGTCCTGTGGTGGTGAGCTCACTCTCCCCCACCCCCACCCCCACCCTCACCCCCACTCCTAAACAGCCTGCTCCCTGTCTGCCAACGCTGACTCTTAGCAAGTCCTGCTTCAGGCCACATCCCTTCCACTGAGGAGGCTGGTTCTACCCTTCAAGAAAAAGAAAGCTTATGTGGGGGATTCTTGAGGACCCCCGACAGGGAGTGGGAGGAGGCAGGCCCCGGAAGTTCCTGGGAACAGATGCTTTCTGGACTGTGGTCACTCTGGCTCCTGTGAGGGAGGAGAAAACTTTCCTTTTCCCCTCTTAGTTCTTCTGGCTAGTAAAACAATTTAAATGACTTAAGATGGATTAACAGGAGAAAAATAATCAAATTTAATTCCATATGTACACACAGGAGCTCCATAAGAATATGGGCTCCAGGACAAATGTGGCAGTCTGGCGTGTACATGCCGCCTTGAGCTGGGGAGAAAGGAGGCTAGTGGTTGGGACTTCAGGCAGGAAGGCAGTTCACATGGAGATGGAGAAGCAAGTGTTTGGAAAACAGACGTTTGCCCGTCTGTCTTGCCCGTCTGTCTTTAACAACGGGACCCAGGGAGGGCTGACCAAATGGGCCTTGCTAAGTTCCTGCCTATCGCACGGATTCATGGAAAGTTACAGTTCTCTGGGGTAACAGCTCCTGTCCTGGGGCAGGTCCTCTAAGTTCTTTAAGGCAGTTGGGGGTAATCTGGTGGAAGAACCATGGTATTTAGGAGAGATCCTCAGCCTTAAGGGAAGCAAAGCATTTCACCCAATAACCACAGAGTGGGAGTCTTTTGTTTCTTAAAATAAGCAACTTAAAACCATCCATATCCTCCAAAATCGTATGCTGGGGTGTCAAACTCTGCTCCCCTCATTCCTCATGAGTCTTGCCCACATGTGACTTTGAGGTGCTGTAACCCTGACTTTGATCGCCCCCAGCTATTTTTGTGCCAGGGCATACACTGGCTGATTTATGGACTGCCTGCCCCAGGTCAAGTGTCTACCACGGTCCACTCCACTAAGGACCAGGGTAAGGCAGCCACCCTGTGAGTAGGTCAGGGGCCCACCTCTAAAGCCCCTCAGTTAGAAAGGACTTCCCTCTCCCCCAACACCCAGAGACCCCATCATCCCTGTCAATACTAACTTTCCAAATGGAAAAAAAAAAAAGTAGAATAAATTAAATGACAATGGAGGAAAAAAGCATGTGAAACTTTATGTGGATACTTGAAATATTCTAACCAGGCAAAGCCTTGTGGCTAGGGGTTTCTTTGTGTAATGGCCTCCTCCTAGTTCACAGCACCTTCCTTTTCTCTCAGCTGGACAATGCCCATCTCCAGATGCAATATGTCTGTGGAGAATTTCTAGGGCCTCACCTTGGTTTTTATTCTCTAGTGATTTCTGGGACAATATGATTCTTTTAAGTATATTTTTTGATTATGCTATTACAATTGTCTCATTTCTTTTCTCCCCTGTATTACCCTCCACCCTGTGCCCCCTCCCACCAGCATCCTCCCCCTTATGTTCATGTCCATGGGTCATACATATAAGTTCCTTGGCTTCTCAATTTCCTACACTATTCTTAACCTCCTCCTGTCTATTCTGTACCTATCATTTATGCTTATTTCCTGTACCTTTTTCCCCATTCTCCCCCCTCCCCCACCCCCCCCTGCTGTTAACCCTCCATGTGATCTCTGTTTCTGTGATTGTGTTTCTGTTTCAGTTGTTTGCTTAATTTTGGGTTGTTGTTTTTTTTTTTTTTAGATTCAGTTGTTGATAGCTGTGAGTTTGTTGCCATTTTATTGTTCATAATTTTGATCATCTTCTTTTTCTTAGATAAGTCCCTTTAACATTTCATATAATAAGGGCTTGGTGATGATGAACTCCTTTAGCTTTATCTTATCTGGGAAGCACTTCATCTGCCCTTCCATTTTAAATGATAGCTTTGCTGGATAGAGTAATCTTGGATGTAGCTCCTTGCTTTTCATGACTTCGAGTACTTCTTTCCAGCTCCTTCTTGCCTGTAAGGTTTCTTTTGAGAAATTAGCTGCTAGTCTTATGGAACTCCTTTGTAGGTAACTGTCTCCTTTTCTCTTGCTGTTTTTAAGATCCTCTCCTTATCTTTAATCTTGAGTAATGTAATGATGATGTGCCTTGGTGTGTGTGCTTCCTTTGGTCCAATTTCTTTGGGCCTCTCTGAGCTTCCTGGACTTCCTGGAAGTCTATTTTCTTTGCCAGATTAGTGAAGTTCTCCTTCATTATTTTTTCAAATAAGCTTTTCAATTTCTTGCTCTTCCTCTTCTCCTTCTGACACCCCTATGATTCGGATGTTGGAACGTTTAAGGTTGTCCTGGAGGTTCCTAAGCCTCTCCTCGTTTTTTGAATTCTTGTTTCTTCATTGTGTTTTGGTTAAATGTTTATTTCTTCCTTCCCCAAACCACTGATTTGAGTCCTGGTTCCCTTCCTCTCACTGTTGGTTCCCTGTATATTTTTCTCTACTTCACTTTGCACAGCCTTCACTTCTTCCTCTATTTTGTGACCATACTCAACCAGTTCTGTGAGCATCCTGATTACCAGTGTGTTGAACTCCGCATCTGATAGGTTGGCTATCTCTTTATCGCTTAGTTCTACTTTTGGAGTTTTGATCATTTGGGCCATATTTCTTTGTCTCAGTGTGTCTGTTACATTGTAAGGGGCAGAGTCTTAGGTATTCACCAGGATGGGACAACCCACGTTGCTGCTTTGTGACACTGTATGTTTGGGAGGGGTCCAAGAGGGAACAATGCCACTTGCTCAGCTCTTGGCAGTCTTTCATTCACTTCCCTTGCTACCCATGAGCAAATTGGGCCCTTCTGGTGTTGATTCCCAGGTGGATGGGCTTGTGTACATTCTAGGACCCTGTGGGTCTCTCCAGTGACCTTTCCTGTGAGGCTGGGAGTTTTTCCCACCACCGCAACCCCCACAGACTTTTACAAGCAGAGGTTTTGAGGCTTTATTTCCCCTCGCTGGAACCCTTGCTGGGTCGTGAGGTCTGTCTCACTCCCCAGTTGTTCCTCCTAGTTTATTCACATGCGAATGTGGGACCACCTGCTCCACCAGCCTCTGCCTCACCCAGTCCTCCAGCCACTACCTTGCCACATGTCCTCTCCGTCCTGGTTGCCCGTCTCTGCCCCTCCTACCAGTCTGGATGAATGTTTCTTTTTTAACTCCTTGGTTGTAGGACTTCCATAATAGTTTGATTTTCTGGCAGTCCTGATTGTTTTTTGTTTTAAATTTGTTGTTGTCATCCTTCTTTTGGTTATGTGAGGAGGCAAAGTATATCTACCTACACCTCCATCTTGGCCAAAAGTCCCTTACTGGACAATATGATTTATATATTTTTTTCTTTCTCAACCATGTTTCTGCCAAGAATCAGCACCTTTGTACTTTCTGAGGAGGATTTGAGATAACTTGCTCTGAAGGTGGAGAAGCTCGAGGACCACCCGAGAGTGAAGTGATCCTTGGAAATGTCACTTCAGTGTGGAGGCAGGAGAGAGGAGAGTAGTAGAGGGGAACAACCTGGCCTAGGGCTCCCGTGAGTGTCTCTGGTTTTTCTTCCATAATGTCATCCTTTCCCCTGATTCAGAATCCAGGCTCTCCAACATCCCAGAGAACTCAGAGTGGCCCTTACCATAAGCTGAAGTCACTATGTAAGAAAGTTTCCAAAAAATACATACATTTGGGCACATGAGGCCAGGAAAATGTGAAGGTTGCCATTCAACCCCAAAACAGGCACTTGAGACCAGGCCCATTAAAACCTACTTTTTCCTCTCTTCTGGATGATTCTGTTTGTGGGTTCACCATTCAGCAGGTCACTGAGCAACATGTGGTGTGCCCCAGCGCCCCTGCCCCAGACCTGATTTCTTCTGTTTTATTCCCCACCATTAAGAAATGTTTATAGCAAAGCATTTTTATAACACTTAGATAGAGCAACTAGTTGCCTAGGAAACTGTTCATTCTACACATGTTCCACTTCCTCGTGTCATTTGGATCCAGCTGCCTCAATTGGTCTTCTTCTTCAGCCTTCTTGTGACAACAGGCCCCCTCCACCCTACCACCATTTGATGCCGGTAGAGTAGCTCCTAACAAGGATCAGCTGTGTAATTCATGAGGCCCCAGTGGAAACATCATCAAGGATTTCAAGGTGGAAACAGAGTACTTCCCCAAGTACCTCTCTTCTCGGTGCCTTGTTCCTCGTGGCAGTAGGAATAGCCCTGCACTTCCCTATGACTCTGTAGGGCCATTGGGATCCTGTCCTGGTGACAGAGACATGCTTCTTCTACTTTATTGCCACATCTTTCCAAAGCTCAATCCACATGCTCAACTCTCAGATTGTTAAGGCTCTCCTTGTTGACCCCCCGGGAGGCAGGGCTCATATATAATTGTAGGAATCGGGCATTACTTTTTGTAAACCATATTTACTCTACTCAGATTGTGTACATAATGGTTCTTACCGCCTTCGGCCCAAGAAGAGCATCAGAATTGGCACCCTGGGTCAAAACGAACCATAGTCTGTTCTGCTATGATGACCGCCTCGGGCTACCACCCCCAGAGGATTTTGATGGCCCCAATTTCCTGTACTGCTATCAGTCCTTAAGGATCACCGTCTAAAAGTCACAATCTACCCAAGAAGCCAGTGCACATCCATAACCCACAGGTTTCTGCAAACCTTTTAGAGAACAATGTGTATTTCCAACCTGTCTCACCTCCTGGGTAATGAAGTAGGTGAGATGACTACCTGATGTGTGTGTGTTAACAGTTCATTTTGTCTACTCTAACTGCTTCCCTCTCAAGTGCCAACAGTTCCCTGCAGTTCTGCCTACCAGGATCTATCTAATGACCGAGACTGTGTTTGGACATTTTGACTCTTAGTGATTTGAAAAACTTGGTTCATCCTCGTCTCCTTCTCCTGTCCTCTCCCCCTCACCCTCTCATGGCTCCTAGCTGGCCATCTTGGTGGCCCCTTTCTGCAGCACTGGAAACTGCGGACAGAGCCTTCCTGCAAGCATATGATGGTTCTTCACAAATGTCACACACTCATTTATGTATGTCTCCTTCCAGTTAAGCCTGACCCTTTGTTGTCCTTCCATGTCACAGGGACCCCTTGGGTTGGTGTCTTTAGGGAACAGTCTGTAGTGACTGTGAGATCCTTGTCTGAGTTGTCTTCCCAGGAGTATCCAGGGTCATTTCTGCCAAGGTCTGGGAGCCCATCTGCCACATCGGGCAGTGGAGGGTGGCATTTCCACCTGATAAAGGATTCCCCCCATCCTCTGAGAATCTGGGGTTTCACTACAATCTATATAAAGGTGTAGAATAAAAGGCATACAAAGGAGCCCCCAAACCTTGTAATCTAGAAGTGAACAGAAAAATAGATCCTTTTGTGGCTTTGCTTATTGCTGTCTCCAACCTCTTCCCTATCAATAACAAAATATTTGGCATCAGAGTTCTTAATTTTGAAAGTAACCTTGTCAAAAGCTTCTGAAAGACTAAACACAATTTCATGTCCCACTAATTGATTCACTTCCTCAAAGAACTGTCACTAACAGAGGATGCACGATTGCACTTGCAGAGGTCCTACTTCCTCCCCCTCCAAGGGCAGCGGAGCAGGGCGCTTGAGAGCCTGGCTTCGGGACCAGACAGAACTGGGCTTGATGTTTCCTTTCACCACTTACTAACAATGTTCCCTTGGACAGGTTACTCCATCTGCCTAAGCCTCAGTTTTCTCATCTTTAAAGTGGGAATAATAGTAGTGGCCTCTGTGTTGGCTGTGGAATTAAGTGAGGCAAGAGATATGAAGTGGTTGGCATATGATATAATAGAGCTCAATTGATGGTAGCTATTATTTGTCTGATAATCTTTAATTGAGGGTTACATCAATTTGTACATTCAGAATTCGCTTTTCAGGAAAAAAAGCCTTTACTTGGTGGTAAACTCCTCGACTATTAGTAGTTAGTTATATCTTTTATTCATGCATTCAGCATGCACGTTTACTGCACAGCTCATGTACACAGAGGGCCCTGAGAGCCAGCCCCTGGTCCCAGGCCAGGTGATGGAAATAAGTACATCAAATGTAATGCAGTGTAAGCCTTCAACATGCACATTTTCCCAAGGGTCCGACTTACATTCTTTCCAATCCAGTTTTGGCCCATGAGGGCCGGGCCAAAATTATATGGATAGTCCCAACATAATTTTAGAAAACTGTCAATAGGTAGGAAAAGCTCAAACCCCTCCCCTTCCCTATTTAGTAATATTTTCTTATATTAACAAAATAAGTTTGGGGGGACCCAGCCAATAGCATATTCATTCACACCTGTGTATTTTGAAAATTTTTGGATAAAGGCCCACCAACCTCTGTGATTCACTGAATCTAGTTTTAAAGTAGATCTAGAATGTCCTCATCAGTGGTTTTTAATCCTCATCTGAGGATATGTTTATTTATTTGAGAGAGAGAGAGAGAGAGAGACAGAAACATCAATGTGAGAGAGAAACATCCATCAGTTGCTTCCTGCACACACCTTGAATGGAGGAGATCAAACCCATAACCTAGGTATGTGCCCTGACCGGGGAACTGAACCTGCAGCCTTTTGGTGCACAGGACAATGCTCCAACCAACAGAGCCACCAGCCAGGGCTAGAATGTCCTAGTCAGTTTTGAGGGTGATTTGAAATGGGAAAGACAGGTAAGGTCTACCCAATACCTGGAAAGTGTCTCACACTGTGACCGTCACCAGATGATGGTCCCTCTGATCCTCCACATGAACTTTTCCAGAAATTTTTAAAAATCCTTTTGTGGGTTTGGAGAATAGCATTGAATACACGCACACACACATTTAATTTCCCCAACAAATGTCTTATTTTCAGCTGACCAGTCACATTCTGTGAGTTTCTTTCAAATGAAAATATTTCCTTGAGATTGGAAGACTTAGAAGTCACATGGCTGTATTCTCTTAGTTCATCTTTTTTCCTTCCCCATCACATTCGCTCCTAGAAAAGCTCAGCAGAGCCTTCCTCTCTGGCCGTACCAGGGGGCTTGGGCAAAGGGGTAAGACTCCCATTTTCAGCTTCACAGGATGAGATGCAACATTCGGAGTCGGGCCCCTCCCATGGGTAAGCTGGGTAGTGGGAAGGAAGGCCCAGAACAAAGACCCATCTGGTCATTGTACTCATAGTTATGCCTTGTTTAGCACCCCCACGAGAAGACGGAAACCCCACACACTATGCTTACAAATCAGAGTGCTTCAGATCCACAAGCATTTGTTCTGTGCTTTTAATAGTTATTATATTTCACACACCAAGCCTTAGTTGTTCCTTATAGTTCTCTTAACCCTCCGACAGAAGAATCTGTAATATTTTGCAGTAACCCATTCACTCTCCTAATAGCCCTCAGGACAGGAGCTCATCGAGAGCATCCCCTCCCATCTTGTGTGTGGGGAAATCAGATGCCCAGTCACTTAGCTTAAACCTCTCCTTCCCCACCAGCCCTTCTGGATTCCCCAGCATGTCCTCCAGGCCTTGCTATCACCTTGCTCCTTCAAGCAGGACATGCCATGCCATCAAAACTGCTGCTATATCTCCCTAAGGGCCCCCCACCCATCCTTCTCAGCATTTCCTCATTGGCTAGGATGACCATGGGTCCACCCACCTCAGCTGGGGCCAAATCCCCTGGTGGGAAGTCCCACCTCCAAAAGGCTGAGCCACCAGCCTGGCCACTCACCCCCATCTGGCTGGGCTTGGTCACCCCGAACAAGTGTGAAAACACCACCTTTGCAGGCCTGAATCCGAAAGAAAATGGAAACCTGCTGTTAGCTCCATTCCCACACTCTTCTCGTGTTTGCTGTTATTTTTTAACACTTTTTTTTTTCTCATAAAAGCACTATCCTCTTCCCCAGAGCTTGCCTGTAGCAAAGGCATGGTCTGTACAACTGCAATTATTGCAGAGAACAGATGGAGTGAGGAGCACAAAGTCTGTTAATAGTAATAGAAATGCTACAAGTTAACCTGGACAGCACATGATGACAGTCCCATGACTACCCGTTCTGTTCCCACCAGCTGGGCAACCAAAGTAGGAATGAGATATTCACAAGCACAGCCATCAGCCACGTAGCCACCTAAAGTTAGAACTCAAATTCCTTCACACTGGGGGCCTTGGCGACTGCGGTGGCTCGGGCTGAGAGCAGAGGAGGCCAACCCACAGCTCGGCACCAGGCCTAGCAGACTTGCCCCAGCTCTGGTTCAAATGCCAAGGCCTCCTGGCCTGGCCGAGGCCCAGACCTAGCTTCCAGGCAAACGCTGGCCCTTAGCAAGGAGCCAACCCAACCAGCGCTTTACCTCCGTGCTCTGGGGAGGAAGCGTTAGGTCTGATTGGGCTGGTCTTGATTTCTTGGAGGGCAAGGGGTAAATGACCGGCCTGGCTCAGGAGTCAGAGGCTTCAGCTCCCCCAGGCTGAGGGCCACAAGGACAAAGGCAAGTCTCTGGGCTAAGTGTTGTATGGTTGGGAGCAGCAATCCAAAGGGCTCTGTCCAGCTCTGGGACTGAACATTGCGTCCCCCTTCCAGAGCACAAAAACAAAACAATGTCTTATCCTGACAGAGAAAATAGGTACATTTATTTCAACAAATATTTCTTAAGCAGCTACTGTGTGCAAGAATATATAGCAGGCCCTTTAGGAACAACAAAGAAATAATTGTCCCTACCTTCAAGGAAATTATAATCTAATAAGAGGGACCAAGTATAACCAGGTGCATAGCAGACCGTGGTAAGTGGTCCAGCAAAGGCACAGATGAAGTGCTGCTGGGGTCCCAATAGCAAGGACGGTGTATGTTCTTCAAGGGGGTCAGACGAAGGCCTTGTGGAGGAGGTGGGTGGCTTTTGAGGTGTGTCTTGAAGAATGGGGTGGACCGTCTGGTGGGCACAAAGGTGGGGAAGCAGAATCACACCTGAGGTCAGGATCATCCCCACCCTGGGTGGACACGTGTAGGGTGATGGTGGGGTCAGCTGGCAGGCTGATGGACAGCAAGCTACCGGCCTCCAATGCCAGGTTGCAAAGTTGAAGTCAAAGTCTGGGGACGGCCATTCCTTAGAAGGGTTGTCGGGCCGTCATGGGGTTATGAGAGCCAGTTCTGCACCCTTTCCTTCCAGCTCCGGTTCTGTGACCTCAGGCTAACAGCTTGGGTGGACCATGGGGTGAATACTTACTCATGGAAAGGAGTTATTAGCACTGCAGATCTGGGAGCATGTTTGTTTCTTTATTTCTTTGTTTTCCAAAGAATTTGTTTACCAAGACAGCCCTTGATTACCCTAATAGAAGCCAGCACACATGAGTGGGAAAGGAGGTAGACAGGTCAGAAGGCCAGGTGGGAGGCTCTTGAAGTAGTAGAGACAAGAGCTAGTTCAGTCCTCGCCCAAGGAATCAGGATGAGGAGAGGCAAGAGTGGGCTCCAGAGAATGGATTCAGAAAAACTCAAACATGATTGGAGAGGGAGGAGTCAGAAGATGATTCATGGTTTGAATCTGATGGCTGACAAAATGGTAGTGCCATTCATAGAAATAGGTAAGTCAGAGGAGAAACTGGTGAGTGGGGTGGACATGAATGTAGCTTTGGGATGTAGAATCATTCATCTGGTAACAAATTAAAGAAAGGATCACTACGTTTCCTACAAGCTGCACTTTTCCGTTCCCTTTCCTCTGTTTCCCTTTCTCCTCCCTTCCATGCAGAACAGATAATAAAAAATTCTTCACCTGACATGCAGTGATTTCTGCTGCCTGCTTGGCTGTGTGTGAGGCTTCGAAATTTAAAAAAGTCACTCAGCTTTTTTAAGTGAGAAAAGTTGCAGTGGGCCAGAGGGACAGAGTGCAGGCTTTGGGGAGTGGGCAGAACACAGGGAACTGGGCAGGGTTTGAACTCTCCACTCGCGGCTTGAGTCCCCTGGGCGTGCAGCCAGAGCCCCCTGAGTCAGCCATCTTAAGTGGGCAGATGCTGTGGAGCGATCATCATCCCCGGAGGCCTGGGAAGCGCGGTGGCAGAAGGCGTTTCATTCAGAGATGCAGGGACATGTTGCCAATAAGTGCGTCTTTGTAGTATGTATGTTTTAAATTACACAAGTGGCCAGAGACCTGGGTGTGGAGGAATTGGCAACAGGCAAAGAAAACCATATTGTTTTGAATAAAATTCAAGCCCGGTTCTGTCCCTCTGCCTCCTGACCTGTGCCTGCCCTTCCGGGCAGGGAGAAGAGGGTGGAGCTGGGGGATGAGGGACGTGGTTGTACGATGAATCCCAGAAAAGCCTTTCCCTTGTCCACGGTGACTGGCATTCATTGATCACTTATCATGTGCCAGGTGCTATCCTAAGCCCTTTATTAACTCACTCAACGCGCTCAACAGTCTACGAGAAGAGCATGATGATTATTGTGATCTTACCTTACACAATGAGCCTGAGGCCCAGAGAGTTCAGGCAGCGTGCCCAGGCTGCCCGGTAACTAGATAGGGTCCACATCCCTGGGAGTATGGCCTCAGACAGGTCCTCTGACCCTTCTCAGCCTCGATTTTTCCATCTGTAGACTCAGCATAAAAATCTCTACTTAGATGATTTTTCCTGCAGTGACCCCTTGTCCCCAGCAATGTGACTCTGGCCACACCAAAGTATGGCCTTAGCTGACTCGGACCCGTATCACCTGCCACCTCTGACCGCAACATCTGGCCCTTGCCGAGTCTGCCTGTATTCTTCCCATGATGACCTGCCTAGACGGATGCCCCCCCTCCCCACTCTCACAGGGGTATGTTGTCTCTCACCTGTGTCCCCTGGTCCTTTGTGTAGGTCTCCCCCAGCACGTCACACTGTACTGTTGTTGTTTGCGGGTCTGCCTCCCTTGTTGGTTTGTGAACCACACCAGGACATCTTCGTTTAGACAGAGCGTAGGATGTTGCCCCAGGTGACCGAACTCACTAAAGAAATGGCCGTCTTCAGCCTGAACGAAACGTGATAGCTGCCTTCCGGTGTGTGAGGGGTTCTGCCAAGTGCAAGAAAGACGGGACTTGTTCTAGGCAGTTCTCAAAGAAAGAACAGGAAGAAGTGTGAGTTGTAAGGGGCAGTTTTTGGCTCTGTGAGATGTGGCCTCGGTGTACCTGGATGAATTTCATCCACAGGGAATGAGGGACAGCTCCTGCTGGGAATGCCCAGGCAATGCTAGACAGTTGCTGACTAGCTTTGTCAGGAAGGAAATGTGGCCCCAGTTTCCTCCACCACTCCAGGGTTCTGTGACCTGTCCCTTTCCCAGGCACACTTAGTCTCCCCGGGGATGGAGAGAGAGAGAGAGAGAGAGAGAGCAGAAAGGACTGCGTGTGCAGCCCGCTGTCTCTGTGCGCCCCAGTGTCCCCAGGCTGGACCAGAGATGCAGCCACTCCATCTCTCAGGCCCTGGGCACTGGAGACAGGCCTTCTGGAGGACGTCTCCGGGCCATCTAGGTAACTGCTATTTCAGAGACCCCTGGGAACAAACACTGAGGCCATTTGTTCACCATAACACTTGACCTGTGGACATTGCTTCACGGTCTTGAAAATACTCTCACACTCTTACCTTGCTTTCCATTTAGACCTGCCCTGTCGTGTGAGACACAGATCACTGCCGTTTTGCAGGTCAGTAAACTGTACCTTGGTGACAGTGAGCAACTTAGCCCCAAATACTCAGCCTATTCGTGCGACATTTCAAACTAGGATTCAGGACCTCTGTCATTGACTTGGGTCATCTTTTCACATCAGATGCCTTTCTGAAGAGCAAACTCTGGCACTCACTTGCCAAAACCAGCACAGAAAACTGATGATGCACCAGGTAGGGCTGTGTTTTGGATGCGAGGAAGAAAAATGCCTAGCACAGGAACTCGAGGGGTTTGTTTGTTTCATGCAGCGGCAAGTCCAGGGGCTGGCAGGCCTGGGCGGATGGAGCTGCTCAAGGACTCAGGTTCCTTCCATCTGTCCATTTCACTATCCTTCATATACAGGCCTTCAACTTGATGCTTGTCCCCTCCAGCATCACATCAGTCCAGACAGGAAGGAGGGAACCGGTAAAGACAACAAGTGTTCTCTTGGGGAGTCTTTGCCTTCGATTCAGAAGCTCCTCCCAGGGATTTTCTCCCACATCTCCTTGGCCAGAGCATGGCCTCCACTTGGTGCAGGAAAGGCTGGGAAATTCATTACTGTAACTTTGCAACCCCCATAGTAGAGGAAGGCAAGGAAGAAAAGTTGTCGATCCCCGGGACTGCACAACACCTCTACCCAAACATGCCAAAGCGTGGCATGCGCCCCAGCTCCCCGGTCCAGGTGCCTCCATGCACACGGCCCAGGAAGCGTCTTCGTCTGCAGCTATGGAGAGAAAGGATGTGCTTCTGGATGCCAGCCTGAAATGTGAGTCGGTCCTCGGGAAGGAAAGGCTTTAGGCTCAGGGGACAACACCGGGCTGCATCCTGGTGGGGCCATCAGCCCTGATGAGGAACAGCTGTTACACTCAACCTCCCCCAGGAAGAAGGCTCTTAACTAGATTTCCCATAGAGAACTTTGTGGGGGAGGTTCAAACACAACCAGCCCACTATAGGCTAAATTTGTATGCCAACCAACATTGTAATGAACAGTGGGAGCAGAGGGTGACTTGTGTCTGTGACTTCAGCTTCTGTCTTCGGTGCCCCAAGCCCTTTAATCTTCAGAGCCCAGGCACAAAAGACCCCAGCGGAGGTCGTGGAAGCCTGTCCCCTTCATGTAAAGGGCACACAGCCTTCCCTGAGAGCGCACTGAGCAGGAAGAGAAACCTGGATTTCAGTCAGTGGTGGATTTGGCTGGGTGCTTTCAGGAACCCAACTTTAACACTGTAGTCCTTGCCCCTGACTCTGCGTTAGTGTCACCTGGGAAACTTCCAGGTTGACAGCAATGCCTGGGCCCCACTCCAGATCCCTTAAGCCAAGGGTCCAGCTTTGGCAGCTTAGAAAATGTCCCCTGGTGACTCTAATACTGAGGCAGGGGTTAAGAACTTGCTGTCAACTTGACCATGAACCTTAACCTTGTCAGGTCAGCTCAGTCTCCCATTCAAGGACAAGTGTATGCTGACAACAAGGCACATCCATAACCATACCAGAAAATGAGAGAAATACAAGCCCAGACACTCCCCAGTTCCCCATGGTCCCCAGATGGGCTGGAGGAATGTCTGTGTCTTAAGGAGAAAAAGGCCCGGTTCTAAGATGTCCCCGGGGTCGGTTTTGGTCGGGGCTGACAAGACACACAGATGAGAGTGATGGTCATGAAGGAAGCAGTTTGTAGTCACAGGTCCATAGAAGCAGGAGCCACTGCGGCCACCCAGGGCCACCCAGGGAGGCACCAGGGTCCACCGGTCGGGAGGCCGAGGGACCAGCGGGGAAAGCAGGGTCGAGAGCCTTCACTGCGGGTTTTCGTGGGAAGGAACAGGGTAGGCGGCATTCACAGGGACATAGGTTGGCTGGTTTGAATAATGCTGGTGGGCTCTGGGGCAGAGGGGCCGCCCCTCGCTGTCTGGTTCGTGGCCCCGGGATGATTATGTCAGGGAGATGGTGGGTCAGGCCGACGACGGAGGTGACGCAGGGTGCAGGCTCTGGACTGGGTGGTTTACGTTTGACGAGCCCACGCTGAGGTGAGCATTTGCTACCTGCAGGAACAGGCAGCCTCTCCAGGGCCAGCAAGGCCCAGACATGAAAACATCAGAAAACAAAACACCCAATTAGTGCAGGTCCCGCCTGCTCAGTGCCCCTAGGACTTGAGAGATCAGCAGATTCCGTCCTGTCACATTGTGTCCAAGGACACTTCCACCCCTTCTCTCTGGACAGGCAGTTACACGCAGACCTTCCGCTGGGCCAGGTGGAGGGAGAGGGTCTCGGCGCCTCCAGAGTTCACCTCCACGTCAGGAAAGCCCCTCAACATGGAGTTACAGAGAGGGCGGCACGCTGGTCTGCCCCAGGAATGGCCACTCTGGGGCCATGCTGTGCCATCCTCACGCTGATGGTCTTCCCCTGTGGTTGGCAAACACAATAAGAGCGCATGTTATGTGAGATTTCGGAACCCACCATTGTTTCTACATATTTAAGCACTCGGGCAAAGTATAAAAAGTATGCTTGTCAATTTTATAGGCAAAAATGAGGTTTTATTTTATAATTTGCTATCTTCAAAATCAAACATTTGCTCTTACTTTTATTGGTCATTTTTATTTCTTAGTGTATGAATTGCCTATTCATGTCATTTGTCTATTTTCCCATTGGGTTATTGCTCTTTTCCTTATTGACTTAAAAGCTACTTTATGTGTAATAAGGATATTAATAATTTTTCACAGATCTTGTAAATATTTTCTCCCAGCTTATTATCTTTGAATTTTAGAAAAGTTTCAAAATTATATCTAGTTAAATATATCAATCTTTTCCTTTATGCCATTTACTGTTAACAGTTTGTGTGTACCTTTCCAGACATTTCCTATGCCTATGCAAATACATCTGTACATATATATATATATAGTTAAATATAAAAAGTTTCCCTGCACATTTTACATGAAATCACACACACTACTCTGTAACTTACTCATTTCAGTTACTAGTATGTTGTGGATAGTTTCCCATATTAAAATATAAAGTTCTAACTCTAGTGGAGTATTCCATTGTATGAACTACTATAGTTTTACTGAATCAGTCTTGAAGCTTTTCTTTCTATTTTCACATTTAAATCTGGAAGTGATGGGTGTGTGAGAGAAATGGAGACTGAAGTCTGCTTATTCCAGGTGTTGAGCCGACTGTCTCAGTGGGCTGACAAAGCAATCTCTCCTTTGCCCGCTGGTTCGAAACAGCTGAGTCATGTGTTGACACCACACATTTGATGGCAACTGGATTGCATATTTAAGGCACCTATACTTAGAACATGGGCTTCTCTCTGGGTTTTCTATTTTGCTTCATTTACTTACTTACCCCTTAATCAGCCCCACACTGTTGTAATTATTTTAGTTTTATAATATATGTGGATATCTACAAAGCCAATATTATCCCTCTATTTCATCTTTTTCAATGTTGCCTTGGCTAATAATTTTTTTCATTTATTCTGAACTTTAGACTCATTCTATGAAGTTCCCAAAACATCTATTTAGAGTTTTGATTGGAATTGTGTTAACTAACTAATTAAAGGGTTAGTGACATAATTTGCTAGTGATTATTTCAGAATTGTGTTAAATTAATTAACTAAAGAATGAGTGACATAATTTGTTAATGATTATTTTAGTATTATCTCTTCATCGCTTCAAGTTTTGCTTTTATGTACATTAGTGATTTCTTTTCTGTATGTCTTGCATTTTTCATCATTTATTCCTAGATGTTTTATATTTTTATTACAATTTGAGATGGAATTTTAAAAGTATGTTTTCTAATGGACTGTTATTATTGTCTGTAGGAAAGTACCCACTTTGTGTTCATTTTGTAACAACTCACTTTACTGAATATTAGTTTAGTTGTTTCCAGCTGTTTCTTTTGGATTTCTCATGTAGGCAATTGTGGCACTTGCAAAATAAATAAATAGATAGATAGATAGATAGATAGATAGATGACAGAGAGAGGGTAGATGGTTTTATTTCTTCTTTTATGGTATTTATACTTTGTTTCTATTTATTTTCTTATTGCCTTGGCTAGAACCAATTCCTGGATATACCATATTTTGCCACGTAAAAGTGTATAATGCACACTTTTTTGCCCAAATTTTTGAGGGAAACATAAGGATGTGCATTATGCATGGTATAATGATTACCTATCATGGTATAATAATGGGCATAATAATCCCGTGTATAATGCACACAAAACTGCAGGTGTGCATTATACACGGCAAAATATGGGTGTCAGTTTTTCTCTCTGGGATTCCTTTGAGCTCACACACAGAAACTATTTATGATTTAATTCTACTCTTCCCCAATATTTTCATCTCTTTATCCTTTTCTTCTGATTTCTTGGAGGTTTTCTTGTGTTTATGTGCATAGTCTCCAATTTAATTTCTTATGGCATCTAATATGTGGTTCACTGCTTCTTTTGGATTTTAACACTCAGCTATCAGTATTTTTCTCTAAAATACTCATCTTTGGAAAGTTGCCAAACTTTCTCACAATTGTCAAAGTCCCATCATGTGCCTTCCCAAAACACCCATCTAATCATGCCAGTTGTCTGTTCAAACAATTTCAGTGGGTTCTGTTACAAAACAAATTCCAAACGGCTCAGGACATGTTAGGCTTTCTGTTATCTAGTTCCAATAACCTTCCAGCTCTTTCACCCACCAGTCCTTCCAGAGGCCCTGTGTCCCAGCACATCCCTCAGTCGGCCTTGCACAGTCCCTCCCCTCTGCCCACAGAGTCCTTTTCCTGATGGTTTACCTGCTCATCCTTCAAGATCAAGTTCAAAAGATGACTCTATGAAGCCTTCCCGGACTCCTGACGTGGAGAGGTTTAGGATCCCTCCTCTGTGCCCCCTCTACACTTGATAAATGCTCCTTTACTCGGGCACTTTGTACGGCGACTGCTGTTATGTCTACGTCTGACTCTCTCCAGACCAAGGGGAGGCCCAGGACTCTACTCTATTTATCTTGCTCACTTCTCACTGTCTCACACATTTCTCTTCTATCATACTCACCAGTCCCTATTCAAGTTAAACCCAGTTACCATTTATTCCACACCCACACTGAACAGTTAAAAAGCTCACAACTGTGGGTTATAATATTACCCAGTGACCTTACTACGTATGCTTATGGTGTATTCAGTTCCTTACTTTCCAAAATGACTATTTCATACCTTCTTCTCTGTCCACAGACTTCCTAAAACTCCTCTTCTCCTGATGATCTTGCCTCTAATTCACTCAGAAAATACAAGCAACCGGAGATAATTTTCTTACCCCCACCGCCACGTCTTCCAATTCCCTGTACCCTCTGCTCCCACCGAAGGCCTCCCCCTTCACTCTGCATCCTGCCCCTCCCACCTCTCAGAGTCTTGGCCCTTGCAATGATCTCGAGCCTGCATCCCTCCCTCTCTACTGGATCACTTCTACTGGCCTGCAAGCATGCCTTTCTGTCATCTGTCTCTTAAAATATAAGAATAAAAGTAAAACTAAAAAAGATCTCTTCCTCCCACTCTAACAAGACCCCCTCCATGTCTCAGCTGTCCTTCTCACCAAAATCTGTTTTTTTAAATCATCTTCGGTAACTATCTCCAATTCCTCATCTCTCATGTCATCCCCACCCGTCCTTTCTACCCCACTGAAACTGGTCTTACCAAGACAACAGCGATCTCCAAGTTGTCAAATCGCATGGTCACCACTGTGTCCTCATCTTGCTCTACCTTTCAGCAGCATTCAGCCCAGCTGACCACATACTCCTGTCTCAGATTTCATAACGACTACCCTTCAGGTGTGCCCTTACCTCCCTGGTCTTCTTTGCTCGATTCTCCTTCTCTTCTCAATGAAAAGAGTTCACTTATGAGATGTCTTTTCTTCTCCATGTCTAATCTTTCCACGAATAATTTCATTCTATGGAATTAGGCATATGCATTTATATGTTAATGACTCCCAAATTTATATATCCGGTCCTGATTTCTCCCCCAAAGTCCAGGCTGTGACTCATATACTTGCTTGTCTTCTAAGAAGCATTTCTAACTTATGTCTAAAACAGAACTCTTGATGTGCCCCTTCAAACATTTTTCCCTCCAGATCTTTTCTAGGTCATTAAATGGTACCATTCACCCAGTTGCTCAAGCCAAAAACCCAGCCCTCATCCTCGATTTCTCTTTCCCTGCCCCTTTCTCACCACCCTACTGACTAGTTCATCAGCAAATCCCTTTGATTCTACTGAAATAAGACTTCCCTAATCCATCTGATTGTGTCTGTCCCCATTGCTGCCATCCTAGTCCAAGATACCATCACCCTTCGCTATACTACTGCAGTAGCCTCCGAATTGGCCTCCTGGCTTCCTCTCTTGCCTCCTGCCCACAACTCATTCTCTACCCAGCCACCAAAATGACCTTATAAAATGTAAATCAGACCATATCATTCTCCTGATTTAGTCTCCTGACTGAACCTCCCATGGTTCTGCATTACACTTAGGCTACAAGCCCACTCCTCACCCAGGCCCAGGGAGCACCCTGTTGTCTTGCCTCACCCATCTCTCCAACCCTGCCGTGTCCACTCCCCTCTTGTTTTGCCCTGGCCACATGGCCTTCTTTCTGTTCCTAACTTCCACCTGAAGGCCCTTGGAGCAGCTATTTCCTATCCTTGGATTGCTTAACTCCTTCTCACCCTACCTTATTTTATTAATTATAACACTAATCACAACTTAACATTTCCTTGGGCTGGTTGGGGTTTTTTGTTTGTTTGTTTGTTTAACTTGTGTGCCTTACCTAGACTAAAAGCTTCCTGAAAGTATGGATCACTACTGTCTTGTTCTCTGTGGAATCCTAGCACCTAGAACAGTTTCAGGCACACACTACGTGTTCAGTAAATGCTTGCTGAAGGGATGAGTGAGTCCTAGTGTTCCTTGCAACTGGCATATTTCCTGACCCGGAGTAAGCTTTCCTGTGTTTGCTGAACTAATGGACAAGCTGTCCCAACTACACTGTGAGCTTCTTGAGAGCAGAGCAGGGCAGAAACTGTTGTACGTTTCTTTGTTTCCTCCCCAGCACCTAGCGTGATGCTAGGGATTTCCAGTTGCTTAATAAACATGCTTATTTGATTTATTGCTCTTCATCATAAAGGGAAAGCCAAATGATTAAGCTGTCTCCTTAATCAACTTTATTTCTCTGAGCATAAACATGTGACACAGGAGGACTATCATGAGGACCAAGATGACCTAGGTAGGAAGCTATAGGGGTGGGCCAGCCACCCTAGAGGTACAGGAGGGTCTGCACCTGGCGGTTCTCCTAGCAGGATCCTGGCCCTAACATGACATTTCTTTTTGGTGTGTGCGTTACAGAGTGCAACCTACATGCTGGTGATGGTGGACCCCGACGCCCCGAGCAGGTCTGAGCCCTCAGCTCGGTTCTGGAGACACTGGCTGGTGACAAACATCAGAGTAAGCTGGCCATGAGGCACTTTCTGATCCACTGGGGTTACGGCTGGGAGCTTATCATGCTCCGCGGTTCTCGGCTCCCATTCACGAGGGTAGAGGACGCTGCCGAGCAAGGACTTCTGCGTCAGGTCACCCCCAGCACCCAGTTCTCACAGCCCCTCCAAAGTTTTCTCGCAATTTCAAAAACTGTCCCAGGATCAGGGGTGCACAGGTAAATGGGCTCTCAGAATAACAGGGGGACGAGCCCCACTCTGTAGTGTTTGCCAATTTCTGTGGTGTAAACACTCCCACCATGGCCGGTTTCACAACTGACTCACAAAATTTCTGAAAATATAACAATTGGCTCTGGCACACCACTGCCAGGGGCCCAGATCTGGGGCGAGGGGTGATTCTGTGCAGTCCAGGTGGGAGAGCTGGGGCAGGCGCAGGGGTCCTGTAGGAGCTCCTCCTCCTGACGGGCAGAGTGGGAGTGGGGGGGGGGGGCGGCAGCATTCCTTTCCTTGTACAGAAGAAAATGGCCTCCCCTCATCCTTGTTCCTTTGCTGCCCAGTGTGAGAAGGAGCCTGGCTCACACTCTTGGGAGGTCTGAGGAACTCAGATCTGGCAGATTGTCAATGGGCATTGTGTGGGGCTGCGTGGAGGGAAGGTTCTATTGACAGACAAGTTTGGAGACTCTGGGTTAACCTGACTCAATCCTGTTCCTCCCTGAACAGCTTTGCAGCGCTTTCAGTGCCCTAATAGGCACTGTGTAATATGCATTTAATTTTCAGTCTCACTTGACTATTGAATCTTTTGTTCATGAGCACTTTGGGCAAATCCACGCTAGCTTCAAGCATGCACACATCTCTGCCTAGAAAGCCCGCTGATGACCTTCACACAGAGTGTGCAAAGGCATCAACCCTGTGGGTTGGTGGGAACCCAGAACTAGGAAGACAAAGTTTGGATTCAGGCGTGGCTGATTCCCAACTCAGTGACTGCCTCAGGTCACTTGCCAGCTCTCTGGGGTCTTGTCTTTGTCTGTAAGAGGCGGTTGTCACAATGACCCAGTGAGAGAGAACACTGAGAGCATTTGGAGAAGGTGGAGGATCCCTCGGGTTTAAGGAGCTTGTGTTCTTCCTTCTAGCACTATGGGATGGAGGAAGGGGTGTCCATCTGAACCAGCTATTTTGACGTTCCTGAGCAAGGCAAGGGCTCCCACGCCACTGGAGTGAGGGTGTGGGGGAGTTACCCTGGCAACAACCCTGCCTAGGGACCGCAGGCCCTTCCCACTCCAGAGGGAAAGCAGGGGCGCTGCTCTGCCCACTGCCCCACCAAGCCCGCCTCGGCCTGCTGGGGAGACTTGGAAACACCATGAGCATGTGGAGGAGCAGAGCCAGGGGGTGCTCATGCCATCGGGGCAGGGAGGAGAGCTGAGGGCACAAAGGGAAAGATACTGGAGCCCATGCCTCTCCAGAGCATTGCCATTTTCTGTGCTTGGGACTCCCTGGTGGTCGTAAGGAGCTGAAACTCTTAAAAAAAAAATGTTATACTTACGGGTCACCGCCCACACAAAGGTGTCTCTAGGAGGGTCCTACTGAAATCAGAAATCAGAAGCTGCTGGGGATGAAGTAATGTCAGTGTTGAGGCTGCCTCTCTTCCAAGCCTGAAGTCTCCCCACCCACTCCCCTCACCCCAATACTCACTCGAGACAGTTCTCTCACATGAGCCTTGTGCTTCAGCAGCTCAGCTCAGAAGCAAAACAGGTGGCAGGTGGCAGCTGTCCGGCAAGGCTGCTAAGCCGCAGAGCTTACCAGGGCCACCTGCCCGGGTGCGGCCCTCAGCCTTCCCGCTCAGGCCGGAGGAGGCTTGGGTTTCGTTCGCATTTTCACCCACTTTCCCTGATGCAAGGGCCAGCAGGAAGCATCAGCTCTCAGCTCTCTCCACTGGGCCTGCCCACCAGCCCCCGAAATTCCGCCAGCTCCAGACCCATGCAAACGGGGCCGTTTGGGTCTCGGGCTGTGGACCGTGGCCAAAGGAAGACAGGACTCTAATGACACCCAGAGGCACTTCCTTTGTGTTGGTGTGAACTGCTGCCGAGTGGTTTCAAATATTAGAGCCCATTCAAATAAGCTTATTAAAATGCAGATTCCTGGGCACTGCCTCAGTCAGTCTGGAGAGGGCTCAGCATCCGCCCGCACTCAACAAGCATCCAGGGGGAGTTTAGCAGCCTGAAGGAAGACTAAGAGTCCTGTGTCAGAATCCGCTGGTCATTGTTAACATCATCCAGCTGTGGAGCAATTTTCAAGTGAAAGCATCTTGAAAGTTCCTTTTGATCCTCACAGTGACTTTGTGAGCTGAGCATTATTCCTATTTTATAGAGCAAATGGGTGGAGCAAAGCCTGGACAGATCGAGTGATGCAGCCTCTCAGCCTAGTGGGCTTTAGAGGTGGGTCTTCAATGCAGGACCCCAACTCCAAACTGTACCCTTCCTGCCACACCTCACAGCCTGTGTTCATAGCACATCTCTCTGTCCACTCCCCTGTGACAGGGGCGTGTCCCTGTGCCCTCTGCAAAATGGGGACCAGGATCTCTATGCTTCTCCCACCATCCTGGGGCCCTATTTCTGGTTATTTTTTATGGGTAGATGCATCCAGGCACCCTCCCCAGGGAATGCCACCTTGGTAAACAAAACATACCTGACAAGCGTTTTGAACCTCATATTATTGTCACCTTCAACAGTAAGTGGCCTCAGCAATAAGGCGTGCCATAAGGCCACTCAAGACATGGAGTGACAATGGCCACAGAGGCAAACTTGGTGGAACCAGAGGGGCCCAGGCCTAAGTGAGTGGTGGACTAGGGGCCATGCCTGGGGGAGCCCCTCAGGAAGGACAATTTGGGGGCTGTTTTCCCGGGTTAAAACAAGACAGCAACCAGTTTGTAACAATACAGGAGGCAGTTAGCTCCCCCCACAGACAGGCTGGCGGGGCCTGTGACAGATGAGCCCTTAAGTAAAACTAAAAGCTAGAGAGAAGTCCATCAAAAGGGATCAGGCACTTGTGGTTCGCGTCGCCCCTTTAATTCCAGACTGACCGTTGTTTGCCATGGCATAGTGCACACAAGCACGGACCCTGGAGCCAGACTGCTGGGGCTCCAGCCTGAATCCACCAGCACTGACTCAGTGATTTCAGGGGGCAAGGTGCTCAGCCTGTGCCTCAATATGTGGACTTGTGAAGTGGGGACACCAGGAGCCCCTACCTCATGCTGTTGTTAGGAAGCTTAAACAAATTATTTTAAGTCAAGTGCTTAGGACAGTACCCAGAATGCAGAGTAAGCGGTCCATAACTGTCGCCCGCGATGCTATCATTGTTGCCTGGAGTCAGGTGCCGTGCTTGCACTGGATCACAGAGGCAAGCAGGGGAGAGGCAGCAGAAGGAGGCTGCGGCATGGGGTGGGGTTGTGGGAGCACCAGGGCTCCTTCCAGTTGGAGCTTCCTGCACCTGCAGCTCAGGGACAGGACTAGGCTTTGGTCCCCAAACCTGGCTAGACTGGGGCAAGCAGGGGTCTATACATAAAGCGTGCGTCCTTCCTGTCCCCCTTCTTGAAAATCCCTCCCTGAGCACTGACACGCATACCACCCTCCACCCCCCGCCCTGTGCCATGTCCTTTGTGTTTCCTTTAAGATGTTTTTCAGTTCTGATTCAATCTAATGAACACTCTTCATGCTACAGCCTAATTAAGATATCAATTAATTTGCATCATTCATTTCAGGAGAGATGGCTTGTTGGTTCCTCTTCTGTTTGTCTCTGAATATAGTGCTCAGAGCTTTTCATGCAGATATTTTCATTACGGCTTTTTATTGTTAGTGGGAATATTGAACACAGGAAGATGGTACACTATGATGGAATGTCGTGATTGGTGACAAAGAGCTCTAAGAACAATTAAGGAGGCAAGAGTACCTTTTTTCCTCCAAAAAAGAAAAATCTTCCTAGAAACCGTCAACGACTCTAAAATTTGCCCTGAATATCTTCTTCGTTTTAATAAAGAAAGGAAAGGGCAAGTTCACGGCTCCCTTTCATGCAGTGCCCTCAACCTTTGGCGGCTGTAAATGCAACTGATTCTGGGTTGAATCAGAAGGACCTCCAAGGAAGGACTCATTATTCCGTCTACAGTTTCCTATAGTGTTGGGCTTGTCCATAGTTACAGGGTTTTTAAAGGGCCCCTAAGTGTGACTAAGGTGAATGGGAGACCCAGGAAACAGGGCTAGGACCAGAGCTCCCTGCTTCCCAGTCGTGTCGGCAGCACATGCAGGGCTCCTGTGTTTGCATGACCGCTCCCACCGCTGAGTGAGGTCAGGCAAGTTACCTGACCTCTCTGAGACTGCTTCTTGTCTGCAAAACTGACGCAAATCCCTCCTCTTCAGGGCTGAGACGAGGAAAAGGGGAAATTACATATGCAAAAAGGAGATGCCTCCCTAGAGAGAGGAACTGTAGAAAGCGACAAATTCATCCTTGTTCCTAATCAATCGAGCAGCAGATCCTGTAGAAATTTAAATATATATTTATATTATATAATCTGATTTTCTATATGCTCGTAAGCAAGCTCATGATAATAGACAGAAGAAGAATAAACGATCTTTATCAGGACCACATGTTCAGGCAAAGAGGTCACACCAAGGAAATAGAATTAATTTTCAGTTTCACTGCTGTTATCGGCGCACTTCTCTGTGCATGCTTTGCCTTGTACCGTGAGGGTCCGTTTTAAGTAATAAACACTGCAAGGCACACCTTATGCTCCCGAAAGTCATGTAGGCTTAGATCTATGGGACCCAAGGAGCATTTGGTGATGGGGACAAGGCAGAGGTGCCTTGGTTATAAACCAGACTTGGGCGTGGCCGCCAGAAGGGGAGGGGAAAGAGCCTGCACATTCGGGCCAGATGAACCAGGGGAGGTTCCAGACTCTGCCACTTTCAGATGGTAATCTCTGAGCCTCAGTTTCTTCTTCACCATTGAAATGGGCATGATAATAATGTCTATTTCCCAGGGTTCAGTGAGATCAAGACTCCTGAACCAGAACGCAATACAGCAGGACCTCGATCAATGGGATTCTCTCTTCCACAGCCCCAACTTTGAACTCTGACCCCAGCAACCACTTAGGATTTAGCAGCTTCCCTTAGGGTATTGGATCCCTGTCTTGCCAAGTCAGAATTCTAGACCATGCCCCAACACACAAACCTTAGGGTAAAAACACAAAAACAAAAACACTCATTCTTTTGCCTTTTGAGTCAGGATGGATTCAGGCCCAGCCCAGAGGACCTGGCCTGACCCTGACTTACTTTGGTGGAGGTAGCAGTTGGGAGGTAGAGGAGGGTCTGTCCTACAATTCAGCCTCTGGGAATTGCCCTGTGACCCCTGGACACATCCCAGACCACAGCCAGGGCACGCGGCAGGCCTGCGGTGTGCTTCCCACGCCCAGGGCTGCGCCTCTAGCTTTTCTTTCCAACACCCACCCACCTCGCCATCTCCTCATCTCTCAGTCTCTACTTTGCAGTCCCTATCCCAGCCCAGAGATGCCTTTGCTCTCATTCAAAATAATTTCAGTTAAATGTTGCTACAAAGTAGAACATTATCTTTTGATGAATGTTTTTAAAGCCCTTCAGGTTTTCATGGTGATGTGCGGTGTAAAATTATTTGCAGATAAGAGCCAAATTAGCTCCCGTACACTGAGGTCGCCGTGTCCTGTTATCCATGTGAGCAGTGTTTAAATATAATCAGCCCTTAGACTAATGCAGCATAATTGTTCATTTGAAATAGATTTTTTTTTTACTCCATTCAATGAGTCATTAAAATATTCAAGGGATAATGCAGTGAATTGGAAATGAATTTATCATATTATCCCATGCGTACTGTAGTGCTTCAGGTAACTAAGGAGAAAGGGGGAGAGAGAGAGAATAAGAATATAATGTGTACAGGCAGGAAGGGGCCAGTATATAAAGGAATGTGGTAAATAAAGCTTTTTAGTTCATTTATGGAAAGTATGTATAGAAAGGCTGACCGGGAGGAGGGAAAGAAAAAGAAAAATGCTGTTCTTCGAAAAGCCCAATCTCTCCCTCTCCCTTTCCTTCTCCCTCTCCCTCCCTCCCTCCCTCCCTCTCTCTCTCTCTCTCTCTCTCCACTCTGAGATTCTGTGCTCTCCGCTGTTAACTTATTTTTATCAAATATGTTTATATCAGAAAGTCGTTATGGAAACCAATTCTGCCATCCAGGAGAATTCCTGGATCAGGCAGAATATTCTCTCTCTCTCTTTCTCTCTGTCACAAACACACACACACACACACACACACACCCATAGACACCCCAAAAGGAACAACACGGTCTTGCTCACTCAATTCTGAACTCAGCTCTGATGGGGACAGAGGGTGACACCCTGGCTTCTCTCAATGGGCCAAACTGTCAAATAAATAAGACTGAGACCAACAGTTCCAACCCACCTGCCCTAACATAAGGAACCTGGGCTGGTCACGGTCCATGGGCCTCAGCCTCCACCGCCAGTGCACTTGCTTAGGAAGAGACACGGTGGAGGGGGCAGTGTGTTTGGAACTGTGATCCTCCCTTGATCCCTTGATCCCTTTGATCCCAGGAGGGCTCTTGCAGTGACCACTGTCTGTGCCACACTTGGGTAATGTCTTCTGTTCTGGCCGCACTGTTGTAAGAGGGACAGTGAGCAACCTGAGGAAAGCAATCAGAACAGCGGGGCTCTGAGAGATCATATCGGGGGAGCAGGAACGGAGCGAGGGGGGGAGGGTGTGAGAACGGCCTTTGAAGATTATTTAAAGATTTCCTGAACAATCAGAAGGAATCAAATTGGGAAGTAGGGGCGACCCTGCTGTGCTCCACTGGGCGTTTACACGTGTTCCAACGGGTGGCATTTACATGCAAGTAAATTTTGGCTGCATAAATAAAAAACTTTCTAAGAATTTGAACTGCCTAAGAGCTGAGCATACACTCTGCAGGGGAGGGAGCTTTTATCACTGGAAGGACTTACTCAGGGACCACCCACTGCATAGAAGGCCAAACAGGTAACCTGGAGGATGTGCCCCTTGGCATCTACAAGGTTTCCACCTGCCGTATTTCTCCTCCTGGCAACAGACACTCTGCTTACAGCTTACATACATATAATACATCAACAACAACAATAATTAAGGAAGGAAGAATAAGAAGGAGAAAAGATAAGGGAAGAAGAAGAAGAAAGAAAGAAAGAAAAATCACTCGCACTCTTAGCATGTGGTGCTGGGCACTGTGCTTGCATGAATATCTCATTTAATCCTCACGAAAGCCCAAAGGGGTAGGTCATATCAACAAGAACGTTAAGGCCTAGAGGGGCTAAGCGACATGTCCATTCGTCACAGCTAGCGAGTGGCTGATTGGGATTTGAACCGAGAGCCTACCCGAATACCATGCCTCCACATGGCCTCTCCGGAGTTCAGGCAGGTCTCACCCCGAGGCCGCAGGCCCAGCTCCTGTGACAGCTTGCAGCAGGACCCTGAACGGCTCCCGCAGGCACTGGTGCTGGTGTGAGCTTCCCCAACCTTGATCCTTAGCCCTCATTCTCGGTCACACCCTCTTCAGCCACAGTGCAGCCTGGACCTGGGACCTGGAGTACAGCATGGACCCAGGGAGGGAGAGTCTCTGACTCACTGTGAGCAAATTATTTCCCTCCCTCAGTCTGTCCCCTCAACAGTAAAAGAGACGGTAGCATCGCCTGGCAGGAATGTTGTGAGGAAACATGAGTGAAGCACCCAGCATACAGCACATAGGATTAGCTAGTTCTCTAATCTGACCTGCTATACTGCCCTAAATCCCCCAAGAAAAGTACAAAGTTGAGCCTTTGATGGTGAGGAGCACATGTCGCCCCCTAGAGGTAGAACAGGGCCTAGCCAGGAGAATGAACTGCCTACGTGGTTACCACCTAAAAAACTCGGAGGGGAAAAGACTCCCGGACACAGGACCTAATAGGGAGGTGCTGGCACCAACTATTTAACTTGCATTGTGCTCAGCACTGTGGCTATTAAAAAATAATGGTAGATTAGATAGATGATAGATAGATTGATAGATAGGTAGATAGATGATAGATAATTTGACAAATAAATGTTAGAAGAATCTAAAATGCGTTTTCTCTGCTCCCCGGCTGGAAAGGCAAGGTCAGCGTATAGGAAGTGAAGAGAGGAATTCCTGGCGTACAGCATCGCCTCCAACCGGACTCCTCAGACCCCAGTGGCTAGGAGAGTTCAGAGCACGCTCCCCTCTGTGGTGATACAGGTCCCCCTTCAAGGCTCAGTGTAGGCGTCGCCTCTGCTAAAAGGCTCACCCTGATGCCTCCAGATGAGCTGGTCAGTCCTGCCCTGTGCTCCTACTGCAGTCCATCAAAGCTTTGCTCGTGCCTTCCTCACACGGGGTCGTTTTTATTTCTGAGTCTTTTTTCCCAATGAGAGCATGAGTTCCTGGAAAGCGGGCTGCGCCTTATTCTTCCATTCCCAGCACTCCGTGCAGTGCCCAGAACATAGAAGGCCCTCAGTAAAGCTGAGCGAGTCCGTGAACAAAGGCGTGAGAGAATGAATGGATCCAAAATGAAGGCAAGAGTAGAAAGATGGGTGGACGGATAGTGATTGTGTGGGTGGATGGATGGACAGACGGGTGATGTTATTCGGCCGATGATTTCGCAGTGGACATCGGAGCTGAGCTGGGGCTGGACCTATGAGCAGGCCTGGCAAAGGCAAAGGATACATACAGCAGGCTGCATTCAGGAAGGGAACAGAAGAACTAAAACCTCAGACGTTTGAAGGGGGTAGGAAAAGAAACATAAACATCAAATTAAAATTCAACATGGCTGAGTTTATTAAGGCCCTTATCACCTCTCTACAAGTTATCGCAAAAGGCTACTGACGGGCCCCCCTCCTGCAATCTCACCCCCTGCACAAGTGTCTGCCTTTCCTTCAAGGGGCAGTTCTTCTCAAAATAAACTAGGACCATGTTACCTGCCTACTCAGAACCCTTCAGCGACTCCTCCGTGTCTCGGGAGAGAGTTCTCTCTGGTCAGAGTATTAGCCAAGGCCTCTGAGGCTCTGGCCCCTGCCTGGCCCACCAGTCTCTGAGGTTCTGTGTGTCTCTGGCCTCTGTGGACCACGATTTGCTCTGTTCCTCTCCCTAGGAAGCTGCAAATACTTCTGTAATCTATAGTCTGCTATCTGCAAACACTTCGTTGCTTTACATGAGTTAAGATTTCTAGATGAAGCACATCTTCAAGGCCCAGCAAGAATTTATATTTACACTCACCAAGTCATTTACTGAAACAGGAGAGGAAAATGTGGATTTCTGAATTTAGGTTGGTGAGGGTAATATCCATCCACATCAAAATCCAATTAGATTCAACAAGTAAGACGATCTGGGACTGCACTGGAAACGGTGACCCTCGGAAGCTAGCGCGGCTTCACTGAGAACAAGTCAAACCTGACCACTCAGATTTCTTGGTGGGTAAAGGCGCTGGCCCAGTGAACCAGGAGGGAGCTGTGAGCAAGCACAGCGCAGCCGGACTGACCAAGGCACGAGGCCAAGTCAATCGTGGTAACCGTGTGGGCGAGGGAGAGAAACATGGCTTCGATGACTACTGTGCCGGGTGAGTTTGTAGCTTCGGAACCAACCGTTGCTGAACAGTGCTGACTAATGAGTTAGTGTCAACCTTACCGGCGATCCCTGGCCACGTGCCACGAAATTATGTCATAGGCCCCACCTTGTTCACCAAGTTTGCAGGACATACAAGTTTCAAGGAACTACTAAGATGATGGGTGGCACAAAGCAGCGACTTTCGGCAAGTGAGAAGGGATGGGCCTGTCCTGAAATAATTAAATGTAATGGGGATTATTCTAAAGTTCTATATTTAGGTTCCAAATCAATTGTACAAGTACAAAATGAGAAAGATCTGGCATGGCAGGAGTTCATGAAATATCACAGGGGAAAATATCACAGGAGTTTTAGTTAATTTTTAAGCTACTTTTAAGCTAATAATAGAATGTCAAACCATAAGGCAGGAGTTAAGAAAGTTAATACGATCTTAGATCGCATCAATAGAAGTAGAGGCTTTCAGGTCACTGAAAACTGTTCTTCCCTCCTTCTGCATTGGTCAGACACCTCTGCTCACTCACCCATTCACTCATTCAGCATGTGTCCAGCACATCCAGGGCGATATTTTCATTTAAGCACTGCGGCTTGGAGTCTTTAAAGTCAAATCCTTCCGGTGTCTAGCAAGGGGAGCAGAGAAGTAAATCAATGGCTGCTGTCCAGAGTAAGGAATGTTAGGGCGGAGCTCAGCCCCAAGAACCACGGGAGAAGAGAAGGTGGGTAAGGAAGCTCACCACAGTGGAGGTAACCCTTGAGCAGGTAGTAGGAATTCACCAGGTGAACAAGCGAGGCAAGGGCATGTAGGCAGAGGGAACAGCAGGAGCAAAGGTCCTGGGGTAGGAGTAGGTTGGCTGTTCTCCAGGAACAGAAAGACCACTTGTGCCGCTGGGACAGAGGGATCCATGGGAAGTGTATCTGCTCAGCAGGATCACTCAGGAAGCCATCCCCGGGCCATTCCAATCAGAACCTCTGGGAGTGGCGTCCAGGTGTGGTTAGTTTTAAGACTCCCCTGGGGGTACAAATGTGCATCTGGGTGAAGGGAGGGGAAATGGGAGTTGCTATTTGATGGGTAAAAAGTTTCAATAATACAGAATGATTAGGAGACCTACTGCACACTACCAACGCTGTACTGTAAACTTGAGAATGTGTGAAGAGGGTTAGGCCTCATGGTAAGTGTTTGTAACACACACACACACACACACACACACACACACACACACACACTGTGCATCCGGAACTGAGACCCACTGGTGTAGGGCCTTGCATCCAGGCCTGGGCAAGGATGTGGGCACGTGGGCTGTTAGAGGGCATTAAACCAGAGGATGAAAACTGCTCTGGGCTTTTAAAGGATCACTCTGACTGCCGCTAAGGTGGCAGAATGGTGGACCTGAGGGGCCATTTGCTCCTTCGAGAGGGATGAGCGTGGCTTGCACCTTGGTGAGAGCAGCGGATGTGGAGAGGAGAGCTTCAGGGTCTAGTTTGAGATCAAGGGTCAACAGGGCTTGCCAATGGATTAGATGTGGAGGGTGAAGGATAGTCCAAGATGGCTTCTAGACTCGGGGCGCGAGCGAATGAATGGCAGTGCCGCTTCCTGAGGCGGAGCACCCTGGAGGATGGGCAGGTTGGGGTGCAGAGAAGGAAATCTAAAGTTCTGTCTTAGGTGATGTTAGTGCTGAGATGCTCTTCTGATCCACATGGGATACTTCCAACAGGAGATTGGAATGAGTCTGCAAGTCAAGAGAAACACCTAACCCTGGCCTACCCTGGGGGCACTTGCAGCCATGGGCTGAGCAGTGGCCTTTGCAGGCTGTCTCTTGAGGAGTAGTAGGGTGAATAGGTGGTCTTTGGAGATGTTCAAAAAGAAACCATTTGCCAGGGACTGGGCCAAAGTTCGGGTATGACTGGCTCTCAGAGGCTTTCTCCAGCTCCCAGCTGGGGGGGTCTTATTAATGAGCCTGGCACAGCCTGCCCCGACCAGAACACCATGCTAGGAGGAGAGTGGGGGCCTTGGAGGCCACAGGGAGCTGGTTCCATTTAGCAGGAAACCAGACAATCCTTTGGGAAGAGCTTGGGACCGGGATGCAAAAGACCACTTGTTCACTGGACGGCACCACTCCACAAGCTGCCGTCTGTGAGTCTCTGTTACTGAGCCTGCAAATGAAGCAGGTAAATCTGGGTGCTAATGACCAGCCCCAATGTCTATGCTTCCAAATTTCATCCTCTGATCAGCAGTCCCCAACTTTTCATTCTGCCAAACTGTTGTTCCTAGGAACAACACCAGACTCCCCAAGGCCCCCACACGTAGAACAGGTGCCACGTTCAGGGCAGTTCCCTGCACACTTGCTCTCCCAGCCAACAGAGTGTGTCAGAGCACCAGAGAGAGTGACATTATTAGAGGGAGAATGTGAAAGCTGCTCCCATTTATCTGCAAAGGTAAATCACAAGCTGGAGTTTTCTTATTAGCAACACCTGCCTCAGAAGCTACTTCCCCAGTGATTTGCAAACCCCAGGTGGGTGTTGCAAACCTCAGCTACAGACCTGAGCAGACTAGACTAGTCCAGTGAGCAGAACGAGCCCTGAACAGCTCTGGTTTAGGAGAGAGCCAGCCATCAGGCTCTGCATCAAATGGAGGACAGCCCCAGGGCAGGAGGTGCGTTGGGGTGGCTGGATCCCTGCAGCCATGCCCGGGTGAGCGACAGTCCTTGAGTGGGCATGGAGGGGTGCAGGATGGGGAGGAGGGACAGGGTGCTGCCCGGCACTCTCCTGCCAGCGTCAGCCCAGAAACACACGGTGGAGTCCGTGTGGAGACATCAGAGGGGCAGGAAAAAGCAGACCCCACTGCAGCAGTGGGCTCTGCTGCTTCCCAGAGATGAAGAAGAGGAAGCCGGAGCCGGAGGCTCAGGAGGAATCTGGGACTCTGCTCGGGCGTGGCAAAGGGGCAGTGGGGAGGGACTTCAGTGAGACAGAAGGACAGCCACCTGGAGTTCCTTGGGCTGCTGGCCTGTCAAGCCCTTGGCTAAGAATTAGCTTTTTCCCTTTCAGAGAGGGTGGAAGTCACTGTTTTCTTGTCTCCGTTGATGAACAGATTCTGGGTGGCAGGAGTCACCATAGAAACAGGTGCTATCTTAAGCAAATGAGCCTTATTAACCTTAAGAGTGGTGGAGTTTTCACAAGATTGCACATATAGGGTAGGAGGGAGAGCGGGGTTTGGTGGGGGAGGGCCGCGGTGGCTGGGGAGCTACTGGGCTGCGTGACTCCGGCTTTAGATGTGTGTGTGGTGTGTGTCTATGTGGATGGGTGTCTACGTGTGCTTTAGGAAAAGCGTTTCCCAGCGAGTAAACTCATATTCTGCCTTTTCCCTAAGACATTCATCCCCCTCCCCAAACAGCTCCTTTTCCTTAAGCGCTGGCATCCAGGCAGCAGAGGTCAAGAGCCCTGCCTCCACCCCCACCCTCTCTCCCACAGTGGTTTGCAGTCCCAGCACCCACAATGCATGAGGGCTGGGCACCTCCCCAGGACCCAGCTCCCGCGCCAGAGCGTGCCGTGTGGAAGCAGGAACACTGACATCAGGTGGACCTGGGTCCATGTGGCTGCTCTGTGATTCAGGGCCAATGACTTGCCTCTGGGAGCCCCAATCCGTAAAAAGCAAAAACATCATACCCCTCCCAGGGTTGCCGCCGTGGACCATGACAAGCCTCCCTTCTGGGCTGAGAGAGGAGGGCTCTCTCCTCTCAAGCGTAGCTATGAGCTTACCAAGGCTCTCCGAAGCCGAGGGTAACTTTGCCCCGTCGTCACTTGTTCAGCAGGTTTCCACTCGTGCATGCTGCGCAAGGCTCTGGGGGAGGTATAAGTCACATCAGGATCTACCCTCAGGGAGGTTACCATCGTCTGGGGGAAAGAGAAGGCTTTGAAACTCAGGCACACCACCCGGAAGTACCGAACTGGATAGAGAGAAGAGCTGCAGCGGCTCCTAGGGAGGGGCACCCAGGGAGCAGCAGGGGGTGGGCAGGGCTTTGAAGGCCCGGTAGGACAGGGGTGGGCAGAGAGGAGATGTCCGAGACAAGGGGGCGTATATTCATCTCTTGAGGCAAAGCTGGCCGAATTCTGGACTGTTCATACATTGTGAAAGGTAAAGGAGAAATTGGCACTCTCCCCTGGGATCTGGTAGGTACTCTTATTGGCTCCAAGAAGCACGTCTGCTGCCCTCTGCAGCCCCACCTTGGGCAGGACACTCAGTCCGCCCCAGTCCAGCTCCAATTCCAGGAAATAAAGCTGAACCGCCCTCCCAGGGGCTCTGAGGAGCAGTCCCACGCTGTCCCTCCACGCACACCCTGCAGCCTGAGGGGCCGTTTGCCCAACAGGCCAAGATGGGGCCCTGGGCAGGCACAGCACAGGAGACCTTTATTTTCCTTTGCCATGAGCTGTAAAAGGTCCCTCCACCCACCTGAGCTGGGACAGGGTTGGCAGCATGGCTGAGGGACTATGCCGTGTTTCACAGATTTCTAGATCTCCAGATCTAGAGAAGGGCCCTCAGATTTCTGTGGTCCTCCACTTCACAGATTGAAGCTCATCAGTCAGAGCGTTGCCCAGAACTGAGGTGTCAGCGCGCTTAGTACTGCTGCTCTTTCTTGTCACTGCCCCAAGCTTACTGAATGAGAAAAGCCACCTCCTACCCTGCCCCAGCCCCCAACACAGCACCCCCCCACCACCACCGCCCCCAACAGGCTCCTTGGGCCTGGGGCAGTCACTGGACAATTAACCAAACCCCCAGGGATGGAGAAAGGAACCAGGGACCCTGGTCTGCTCAGCCTCATCTCTTCTCCTTTCCAACATCAAAATTTGGCCTTATGCAAGCCTCACCTGGCCCAGCCAAGGGCGGCCGCCAGAGCACTTCCAGGGGAGTTCGCCCAACCCAGTATCCCTGCCTCCCCCTTTCTCTTCTCCATGGGCCTCAGAGGGGCCTAAAATCCCCTGCATCACAGGGAGAGCATCACACTGTGACTGAAGGTGAGGCTGAAAGGGCTGCTTCCTGGGGGTGGCGTGGGCTGGCCGAAGTGCCACCCTGGAAGGGGCAGTAAGCAGTGTTAGAATTCCGGCTGCGCCACTCAGGAGCACAGAGCAGGAGGCTGGCGGGCAGTGAAGGGAAGTCAGATACGGGGAGACAGAGCCGGAGGGGAGAATCCAAGGAAAGGAGGAAGGTCTGGCTGGGTCCCCGCCTGCACCCCCACCCCACCCCCAGGGCATGTTCTTTCCCCTATACCAAAACACAATGGCTGTTCCCTTCCTGGTGTTTTGGTTGTACCCAGAATTTAATTTATAAGTGACTGAGTCATGACACAGAGATCAATGCCATTTATTACTCACAGTTCCAAAGAGAAGGGGGCACACCATGCCTTGCCAGGCCATGCCACTCAGGGCCGTGGGGGGAAGCACCGGGTGGGTCAGGGGACAGAAGGAAGAAGAGCCAAGCACGGCCTGGGGCCTTTACTGTGGTTTCTTTGGGAAGGAATGAGTGAGGCAGGGCAGGCAAGTTGGTGCAAGCAAGTTTAGAATTGGAGAGTTTGGATAATGTCAGCCAGCTCTGGGCTCTAGGGATGCTCTCTGGTCGTCTGGTGCCTGGCCCCAGGGAGATTAGGGCAGGGGATATTGGCTTGGTGGGTAAAAGATTCAGGAGCTGTGGTGGTGAGGTGTGTGCACTTTGAACAGGTTGGTTTGCACGTGAAAGACTGGCTCCCAGTCGAATTGTTTGCTCTCTAGGAATTAGCTAGCCCAGGGCTATCTCCAGGATTAGCAAACCCAAAGCATTTTAAAATACAGAAAATAAAAAGCATGATCAATACCTTGGGAACTCCCTTTCCTCTGAAAACTGCTCTTTTATTTTTAAAGTTTTGCTCAAAATCTGCCTTATTCAGCATGCCTCCCTTATGACTCCCAGACCCCTCCCCTTCTCTAGCCTCCCACTTAGCACTTAGTCTGTGCCGGCAATTGAGCACTCGATTCCACGCTGTCTGGTTTCCTGGTTGTCCCAGGGCGCTTGCCCTACTTTCCCAGCCCCTTGGGAAGACTCTGCTCACCTTCCTCCTGCCCTGGAGCGTACCCAGCCCTTCCACCCAGAGGGTGACCAACCTTGGCAGCCTCACCCCTTCCTGGCCACCATCCCAGCCAGGGCTGTCGCCCTCACCACCCTGCCTCTCATGGTTTCACCCCATGGCTAGTCTGTCACAATGTACCGCGTCGTCCAGCCCACAGACAGCAACAAGACCGTATCCTCCCTCCTCTGACCACATGGACCCCGCAGCAGTCTGCCCAGGGCCTCCTCTGGCAAACAGCATCCGACACACCCACCCTGACCACCAAACCGCTCACAGCGGTGACTACTCCCACCTCCCAAACTCTTTTCTTGCCATCCCCTGATCCCAAAGTAGCCTCTCCCCGCTTCTCTCCCAAAGCAAACTGCCAAACACTACTTAAAGCCCGCCGTGTCGCCTCAGAATCACACTGAACTCCTGCCAGCTCGTTCCCCAGTTGAACCTCCCTGGGCCCGGTGCCCCCCCAGGTGAAGTGCAGTGTTGGCCTGCAGGGCCTCTCGGGTCCCTTTCTGCTCTACCCATCTGGGGTGCTGACATTCTCTACAGACCCGTGGCTTGGTATGTGGAAAGTGTGTAGGCAACATGTAGGCAAAGAATAGGGCTCTCATGCCTGGCGTGTCCTCTCCACGGAGCCGGTGCTGAGCGCTGCCCGAGGAAGCCCCCTCAACTGTTTGCTACCCACCAAACTGTCGCCATGATAATGGGAGACAATGTCGTTCAACTCAGCCCTCATTCACTGAGGGCCCCATCTGAGTTCAGCTTCCCGCTGGGATTGTGAGGGCACTTAAAAGGATAGGGTTAAATTCTCGCCCTCAAGGAACTTGGAACTCAATGGGGAACTGAATCACACACACACACATAAGATTGTCCCTCTGTATCTGCTGGGGTCTGGTTCCAGGACCCCCACAGATACCCAAATCTGAGGATGCTCAAGTCCCATATATAAAATGGCACCATGTTAGCATATAATATGCACATACTCTAGATTCCCTATACTGCCTAGTGCAGTACAGATGCATGTAAATAGTGGTTATGCTATATTGTTTGGTGTCCAACCTTTTGGTGTCTCTGGACCACACTGGAAGAAGAGTTGTCTTGGGCCACACATTAAATACACAAACACTAACAAAAACTGATGAGCAAAAAAAAAAGGTTTTAAGTAAATTTATGAGTTTGTGTTGGGCCACATTCATAGCCATTCTGGGCCACATGCAGCCCGCAGGCCACGGGTTGGACACCCCTCGTTTAGGGAATAATGACAAGAAAAAAGTCTGTACATGTTCAGTGCAGACCCAACCACCGTAGGTCTCTCACTACATAGCTCACCTCAACAACAATGTAACATTTTTAAAAAACATTTTCCATCTGCAGTTGGTTGACTTGGCAGGTGTGGAACCTTGTGGATGCAGAGGCCCGACTCTATACTTGTATATACTATTTGAGAATTGCCAAGGGAACTGAGTGAATCTATAGGTTAAAGAGCCAACTTGAGTCACTGCTCTTAATCCTTAATTTAGATTCGTCAACACCTAACTCTACGTATCTGACACGATGCCAACACGCAGCCACCCGCAAACATTGACGTCCGCCACGGCGCGGGCACTGTAGTGGGCACGCTGGGCAGAGAGAGCGGACCTTTGGGGTGTGGCCAATAGTCCTCCAATTTCAAGTACTCCCACATTAAATTTTAATTTTAAATATTGTCCTCTTAATCATAGAAATGCTTCAAGATGACCCCATTTCAGCATACAAAATGTACCCCCAAAAATGTCTTTGATGCTTAGAATCACAAAAAAAAAACCCTATCAAAGTGGGTGTTGATTTTTGCTTCAGAAATCCTGATAAATCCATTTATATTTTATATTAATAAATAGTATAAAATACTGATAAGCAAACTACTCAATAAATGTGAAAATTTTCCATTAAAAACCTCTTACAGAGAGTATGAAAGACTTTAATATACAGTCTTATTTAATATATAAATGTGTAAAATATTTTATATATACTTAGCATATTTATTAAATATATAAATATATTTCATATGCAACTGTTATATAATATATTTAATATATAGTTAATATATAAACACATAATCTTTATTTAATATATAAATTAATATTTCCAATATTACTTTTTACATGGTCTCCTAGTTAATAAGAAAGGGATTTTTTTTATTGGAGCTAGACAAAATGATTTTTACTGGAACTTAAGGTTATTTCTAGATATTAATACATATTCTAAAACTACAATTATTAAAAAGTATATACTGGTGAGAAAATACACAGACATATCACTGAGGCGAA
>VMDR010007006.1:0-42575 GCA_007922815.1 Macrotus californicus | reverse complement strand
CTTCTGCGGCTCGTAAAGTGCCTATTCTGATACAGAGACATCTGGCTGTGTTCAAGAATCTCCCAGCTTTTTAAACTGTATAGATCTAATTTTCTTCAGGTTTCTTTAAATAAAAGAGAGAGCAAGAGTTGATATTAAGGAAAAATACACTTCTTAGAATGTTTAAGACAGTTTTATTTTATTCCATTCTCAATGAAAGGAAAATGTTATTCAAGTGCAAATGCTAAATTCTGAACAGACAACATTCAAACTTGTTCACATTAATAACCAGCCACTTCACTTCTGAGAAAATGAAATGAGTCGTTTACAGTCTTATGTATATAATTGTGACTCAGTGAATCGGTTTGATCTCACAGATCAAAAATTCAAAAGTTAAAATCAACCTCTCTCATTGCTTCATATCTATTTTCATACCACTTTTGTTTAGAAAGTATAGTTTCTTTCAAGAAAAAGCTGTGCATGTGATCCTTATTTATGAAAACAGAAAATATATATATAGTAAATAAAACTATAAAGCTGGAATTAAATTATTTCTCTATCTTAAAACACGAGCTCCGAATTTTATGGAAAATCACAGACAGCAATAAGCACCCCAGCAAAACCACGGATAATCCTCAGTTCATCTCAGATTGCCCATCACAGGACAGGCTCCCTCTGCTTCATGGAGAAATTCATGTAGAAAAGAGAAGGGGGTTTTACAATAGAAGTTCCTGAGTGGGGAGGGGAGAAGATGAAAAGAAACCACACACTCAAAAGCATTTCTGTTGAATAATTTGCTGTTACTATGAGCACCTTCAAGCCTATTTAACCAATGATGTTCAAATAATGTTAAATGTATTGTCTAAGAAAGGACCTATCTTTAAACCTACCTCGTAATACTCATTTTGAAACTGACCCTCATGATTTCTCCTGAGTCCCAGGGAACCTCAGCTCCCATTATCCTTATGCACTGGCTGGCGCTGAGCAGTTAACTCCCACCCAGCAGCTCTGTCCCAGTCTGACTGTGATCACTCGGGAGTGTCAGGCCATGACAGGAGGGAGCAGTCTCTCTGCAATCACGGGCACAGTCTCAGCTCGGCTGATTTAAATTGAGAGACACTCTCCAAACACCTTTAACCTCGTTAATGCCTAGCTGCATTACTTTGACCTGGGAGATGAGGCAAAGCAACATAGAAAAAATGCTTCAAAAGTGGATGGAATAAACTGGAAGACATCTTTAGCCTTAAGAGATAGAGGGTATTACTATAGAGATACCGTAGTTCAAACAACTCATTTTACAGATAAACAGAATTCTTAGTTATCTATTCAATCATCTTGCTCTCTGTCTAGTCAACCTAATTAGCTACTGCTATGTAAAGAACTGCTCCAAAATCCTATAATTTAACAACCACTTTATTCATTTATTTATTTTTAGACAGAGGGGAGGGGAGGAGAATGAGAGGGAGACAAATATCGATGTGTGGTGGCCTCTTGCACACTCCCTACTAGGGACCTGGGGACCTGGCCCGCAACCCAGGCACATACCCTGACTGGGAATTGAACTGGCAACTCTTTGGTTCGCAGGCCCGTGCTCAATCCACTGAGCTACACCAGCCAGGGCTTGATAACCACTTTTTATCACACTGGTTTGTGGGCCAGGAAGTCAGGACAGGCTTGGTTGTGCATTTCTTCTGCTGTGCAAAGCACTGCCTGGTGGCTACACGCACGAGCCTGGTCACTGGGAGAAAGGCTGGAAGGCTGGAGGCAGCTGTACTTTCCGATGTCGTCTCAGAAACTCGTCCTGGGCCCTCTGCAGCAGGGCAGCCAGACTACATGGAGGCTCAGGACTTACAGAGAGCAAGACAGGATGATCAGTTGTGTGCCCTTTCTTTTAATTCAAATATCCCTGGGCCCAGAATAAACAGAATACGCTTTATTCCACTGGACAAATTCCACTGCATAAATTGAAGAGGCTGCACATACTAATTCCTTCCAAATGGAATCCATCCATTCCTCTTCCAGGGAAATGCACTAGATATCATGTCACTTAATGTTCCCAATGACACTATGTAGTAGGCAATATTAGTACTCTCAATTTAGAGATAAAAAGATGGAGATTTTAATTACTACTAGGTGACCCATTCCTGCTTATACACAGACTCCTGCAAAAGCTGGGTTCCATCTCACTCCAGTGACGATCCATCCATGTCTCTCTTGCCTGTCTGCTGTGTACAGGGACATGTATATGCCCAGATATGCTAAACGGCAGGTTGCACATGACTTGTGATAAGAACATTTATGCTTGACGCCATTTCATCGTCTGAGTCCCTCCCAAATTTCCAACCTGACCTTTTGCAATAAAACAACAATACGACTACTCCTCATCATTAATAAAATTCTCTCTTCTCCTTCAAAACTCTATTCACTCTCCAATTAAAACAAAATTTGGTGCTCAGCATTTCTTCTCCCCTTACTTTGGGCCATTTCTGTGTACCATCAAAAAAAACAGGTATGTAAGAAAGTATCTATGAAAAGGATCGTCATCTCATAGCTATTTTTGGCAATTTCCTTTACTCTCTGCTTCTAGTTAAGTGCGGGTTGTGGTGGGTGGGAGCAGAGAAGGGGAATAGTATTCAAAAGAAAAGGTGGACAGAAATGTTTGCATGAATCTGTCAAACTACCTTATCATCAGAAGTCAATGAGCCCTGGCCAGGTGGCTCTGCTGATTGGAACATCATCCGATACAGCAAAAAGCTTACAGGTTCAATTCCAGTCGGGGCACATGCCTAGGTTGTAGGTTTGGTCCCTGGTCAAGGTGCATACAGGAGGTGACCAATCCATGTTTCTCTCTTACATAGATGTTTCTCTCTCTCTCCTTTCCTTTCCCTCTGAAATCAATAAATGTAGCCTCAGGTGAGGATTAAAAAAAATTAAGGAACGTGCCTAGAACAGTATTATGTAGAAGAACTTGAAGTTGTACCCAGCCGGCTGAGCCTTTCTTAAGCCTGTGCCTACCAGAAGGCTCCCCTTGACCACCTGGGCTCGCTCTTCAGATGTCCTTCCTCCGTGAGATCAAAGACTCCTCAGCTACACTTCTCAGAGGATCTACTACACTGTGTCCACAGTGTCTAAATATGTTTCCATGCACCACCACAGCCAACTTATTCACCGCCATGCTCTCTTCTTCCCTTCACAGAAACGTTATTGCCAGAGAAGTTGAAAGTTGCCCCATCCTTTCTCACGGCCCACTCACTCCTTAGCCCCATGCCACTGGCCTACGCTACCTCATTACACCAGAAGTCCTCTTCTGAACAGTATCAGTTACTACCTTATGTTGTATCAAAAATAGCCCTTATTACCAAGTGCCATAGGCAGACTTCCGGCTACCTTAAGTTCTCTGGAACAATAACCACTAATCACTCTCATGAATTTTCTACTTCTGTCTCCATGACATTTTTTTCCTTTGATTAACATATGTCTCTGGCCATTGCTTTTCAATCTCTTCCAAGTGCTGTGATTTCTCTGTCGTGTCCTTATGTGTCCATACCCATTTTTATTCCCTGTCCCATTCTGTACACTTCACCTGTCAGGGCCACCTGTCCCTAAAGAGAATGGCCAGGTTGCACCAGTCTACCCACCACATGGCCAAATGCTCCACTGAGCTCACTGATGCATCTTCTTTGATCTCTTTTCTACACAACAGGTATGCTTACTTATCTTTCTCAGGACAAAAAAAATCTAAACCAAAACAAAGAAAACTATGGCTGATGAGGAAAACTGACTTCCTGGCGAAGTACTATCAGAAAACGCACCTCTCTGGGGGAGGACGCCACTTTGTCCCCATGGTAAAGATGTAGAATGCAACTCTGTCCCCAGGGTAAAGACATTTGCTGCAGCCATGGGGAGAACATCAGGAACATCGATCTGTGGGGTGTCACAACCCACCAAAGAATAGTCCCCCTCTGGTCTTTCATTGTCACCCACACCTGTACTGCACACTATCAAATTGGCCCCTGACTAAAATGAGTCCCATGTAAATCCCACCACTGAGGGTCAAAGAGAGTCCATCCTTCACATCTGTCTTCAGACAGCAACTGCAGCCTTTGCTGAAATTCCAGACAGGCACAATGTGCGTCTGCGTTTGCCACGGACCCCCTAAGCCACTCTGAGTTTATAAAGCATTGGCTTTCCGAAACCGCCTGAAGTTCCTTGAGGCAGGGAAAAAAATAATTATACCCTCTTTTCTGAAAGGGACACCAAGGAATACTCAGAGTTGAGTATATGAAAAGTGCCACCAGGAGAATCATAACGAACCCCTCAGGTCCCCACAAGGTGCCTTTGGCAGAGGGGCGTAAAGCTGGGAGCTGTCCTTGGTTTGCATCACATCCGATGGGCCTAAAACTTTTACTTCTTGAAAAGAAAAAAAAAAGATTTTACTATCATAACCATTCAATCCTTGTATTCTAAAATAGTAATAACACTCCACTTTCTATGAATACTCTGACCCATTTAGGATGTCAGTTTATAGATTATTTTCCCTACTTTTTAAAATATAAAAAATATTTTAAGAGCATAGAATAGCTGTGACTCTGTTTAGTGTAAAATGTTCAGAGCAATGGAAACAAGGAAGACAAGCTCTCAGGAAGGCGTTAGAGGTAAACAACCTTCTCTGTCACATCATGTGACTAGCTGGAAAGACACAGAAGGAGGCAGCAGGGATGTAGCCGGCAGCTGGGCGGGGCCTCGGAGCAGTGATGGGAGAGGCGCATCAGAATTCATCTTCCCTGGTCGGTTCACGCTGGGACCACAGTCCTTCCCAGCCAGTGTCACCAGCCGGTCACAACTTCCTACAAGCAAGTCCTCACACTTAGCAAAGACCACATCTTGGGGACTAGAACTATGAGTTGAAATGAAACCAGCTGATATGATTATCCTTTAAAAAAATGGGATTAAATTATGCTTCAAATGCCCAAATTTTATAGAAATGATATTCTGAACCTGAAATTCTGAAACTCTGAAAAACATATCTATTAATTGCAAGTAAACAATCACACATTGGGTGGCTTAAAACAACAGAGATTCATTCTCTCACAGCTCTGGAGGCAGGCATTCCAAAATTGAGGCATCAGCAGGGCCCTGCTCCCTCTGAAGTCTCTAGGAAAGAACCCATCCTCGCCTCTCTCTGGTTTCTGGGGGTGGATGACAAGCCTTGGCATTCCCTGACGTATACCTGCAATGCTCCAATCTGCCTCTGTCTTCATGTGGCCTTCTTCCTGGGTTTCTGTGTCCTCTCCTCTTCATATGAGGACATCAGTCACTGGACTTAGGGTCCATCCTTATCCAGTATGACCTCCTCCTAACTAATTACATCTGCAAAGACCCTGTTTCCAAATAAAGCCACATTCCGAGAACCCACGTAGACGTGAATTTGAGGGGGACGTTATGCCTGTACAAATGGGTTTTTCTCTTTAGGACAATTCATATTTGGCTAAATTTGTATTTTTTCTGCATTTAAATGAATGAGCAGCAGGCGGTCTTATCACAATGTTAGCAGAAAGAGACAGCAGGCTTCAGTACGACCCCTTTCCACAGTAGCATACTCTTTGTCTTCTCACCCAGCCCCAGTCCCCTGCCACCACGGTGTGAAGCACGTCCATACAAGAGGTGGCTGCACTGACATGCGCTCACTCTGTGGGCTGGGTTCCTATGAATAGGAAGCTCTCCGTTATGCTTGGCCACCAGTTTTCCGAACTGTAGCTGTGTTCACAGGCTGTCATCTCGGCTGAGAGCACAGCAGGTGTTGTAGAGGCTCCTCCCCTTTCCTTGTGCTGGGCCACCCGAGTCTCCCCCTCCCCCGACCTTGCATTCTTCTTCATTGCCTCATGTCCCCATTTTTGTGAAGCACGTTTTCTAATACCTTCCAAATTAAGTGGAAGGGGAATTCAAAATTCTTTTTTTTGGTATGTCTAAAATAAAACAGGTAACTAGGCCAGGCACTGAATTGTCATTTAGGAGCTCTCTTCCTTCGGGGGCGAGGGCCCCGAAAATTGTTCCTTGCTTCCAGTGTTGCCGTGGACAAATCCCAGGCCTCGGCTAGTACTCAAATTCTATTACGCTTTCTGTCTTGTTTTGGTGTTGTCTTTTCATTTTAATCTCTTGGGAGTTTTCCTCAACTCTGTATTATAACCCTGTCATAGGTATTCTTTTATTATGATCATTTTCCTAATTCTTGTGACATTTGTAAAAGTTTCTCTTCATATTATCCGGTTTTTCTCTTATGAATACAGGAGCCTCTACGATCACTCTCAGGGTATTGTTATTTTTTTCATTCTGCATAAGTTTTGTTTTCTCCAGGTTGCTTTCATTTCTTCTACTTGTGTATTTTTTATTTCTGTTCCGGTCTTCCTGGGTCAAGCCTTCCCCAAAACACCTGGTCATCTGCCTGCTTGCTCCTGATTAGGAACAACGGGATGGGGAGCTCAAAATCAATGGAACACGCCAAGCATCTAGGCTGCAGCTGGCGAACTCGAACTTCACTGGAGGGAGATATGGACAGTTTTGAGGAAAACCTGGATGCCAATATATTTGTTTTCTTCTTTTCTGGGAAGTCATATTTCCTAGAAACACACCCTCTAGTTTCCTGGTGAGAAACAGAAGTCTGGTTGTCTGTGTCCTGAAAGCCAGTGTAAGGGACAGGCACCTCGGTATTTATGTGTGTGAGGTATGTTCCTCAGTCTCTTTGTGATACTATGCATTTACTCTCAGCAGTCGCATCCAGGAACAACTTAACCTTCGTGAGCAAACCAAGCTCCAGAGCACGGCCCGAGCAATGCAGGGACAGCTAAAGGAGTGGCAAATGTTATCTAGCAATTCAGGTTATATCACCAGAGCCTCTGTAGCAGCAAATGGCTTCACTAGTTTTGTAAGTGCTGCCAGTTCCTAGGTTTGGGGAAATTTTATAGTTTAATTTTGGTTCTTTCTCAGTTTTTTTTCTATTTCCACGTTACCATTTGCTAAGTGAGTAGTCCTGGCCCATCTGCTCTGACTTCCAAAATGCTGTTGCAATTGTTTTCTGTCCTGTCTTTGTGCGTAGATGTCTTTAAAAAATAATGTTTTATTGTGATTTTAGTAAAGTTTGAAAGGATCAATATTAGTAGATGTATTTCTTCTGTCCTCTTAAGTCATAAAACTTGCAGAAGAAATTTTATTGTATAAAGGAATACAAATTAAGGAAGTACTTTTCAACTGAGACCAGTAGGCTTCTATTATCTTGATTCAAATAATACAAAACGTAGACTAAGCATGGCTAAAGAAAACATCAGCAAAATGAATAGGGAACCAACCATATGGGAAAACATATTTGCCAATGATACCTCAGACAAGGGTTTGATCTCCAAAATATATAAAGAACCCACACGTCTCCACTCCAGGAAGAAAAACAATCCAATTAAAAAATAGGCAAAGGACTTGAACAGACACTTCTCCAAGGAGGGCATACAGAGGGCCCAAAGACATGAAAAGATGCTCAGCATCACTAGGCATCAGAGAGATGCAAATTAAAACCACAGTGAGATACCACTTCACACTGGTGAGAATGGACATCATAAATCAACACACAAGTGTTGGCGAGGTTGTGGAGAAAACGGAACCCTAGTACACTGTTGATAGGAATACAGATTGGGGCAGCCACTGTGAAAAACAGTATGCAGTTTCCTCAGAAAACTAAAAATGGAACTGTCTTTTGACCCTGCGATTCCACTGCTGGGAATATACCCTAAGAATTCTGAAACACCAATCCAAAAGAACCTATGCACCCCAATGTTCATAGTAGCACAATTATAATAGTCAAGTGCTGGAAGCAACCTAAGTGCCCATCAGTAAATGAGTGGATCAAAATCGATGGTACATTTACACAACAGAATAAATACTACTCAGCAGAGAGAAACAAGCAGCTCCTCCTCTTTGCAACAGCACGGATGGAACTGGAGAGCATTATGCTAAATGAAATAAGCCAGGTAGTGAAAGACCATCTGGTCTTGCCTATAAGTGGAACCTAATCAGTAAAACAAATAGCAAGCAAAATATAACCAGAGACACTGATGTAACAAACTACAGTAACCAGAGGGGAGAGGGAGGGTGATAACGGGGAAAGAAGAGGAAGGGTCAAGTCAAGGAACACGTACAAAGGACCCATGACAAAGCCAAAGGGGGGTAGGATTGAGAGTAGGAGGTGGGGGTGGGTGGGGCAGGGGAAGGTGGCGGTGAGAAAATGGAGACAACTGTACTTGAACAATTAAAAAAAGAAAATGTGGAGCAAGATTTACAACATTGGCAGACTGTTGTCCAATTATTTTTTTCCCAAAAGGAAGACTGAGGTCTGGAGTACTAGAGGCTAGGATGAAAATCTAATCATCATCAGCATCAACTGTATAAAACATACTATGATCATATAGGTAAAAGTGACATGGAGACAAAGAAGAACTTAGGAAAGTTATGAATTAATCAAAATACACTGTTTTATTAAAACTGGGCAATGACCATCGGTGACCTCTAAAACAGGAAGAGACCGTCAGATGGTGTGTACCTCCTGGTAGGAGCACGCGATAAAACTAGATACGGGTATGGACAAAACACAGAACATAAATCCATCAAAGCTCCAGATATAATGATCTATTTCAGCAAATACAGGGGACAGAACATTTAAAATGAAATAGAGAGGTATAATAAAATAAAACTCACTGTGGGAAACTCTGTAGAAGAACATTCTAAGGGACCCTTCAACAGCCTTGGAGTTGTTCTGTAGCTGTATTATTCAGCACAGTAGCCCTACGTGGCTACTTGAAATGTGAGCTCTTGAAATGCGCCTGGTATGATATTTATAATTTTAATTCTATGTTCAATTTTTATTTAATTTTAATTAAAATTTAAATAACATTTGGCTAAGGGCTACCATATTGAATCATAGAGCTCTTTAAGACATTTCCTCAACAATTAAATAGCAAAGAAAGAAAAGGGGCCTTAGAGAAAACACTCAAAAGCACATCTTCAAGTTACAATGTCTAAATGTTATTTGTATCCTAATTAAAAGAAATTGTACACAATCATATAACAAAATATTTGGAGAAAGGGGAACACTTGTATTTGATAAAGAGTGTTATTTTGTGTACATTAGGGATGTCATAGTTATATTTTAAAATACTTTCCATCTAAGCTATTTATATAAAATATTTACAGATGAAATTATCTGGTGGCTTATACTTAGGTTCTGCATAAGCCAAGACTGAATGGAGGTACAGATAAAACAAGAAAGAGATGAAGCAAGGCTGATTCTAAGTTCATTGTTGAAGCTAGTGATGGGCATGGGAGGGCACTCCATAAACTTAAATATGCTAGAAAATTTCAACGCACTTAATTCTTTTTCAACACACACACTCTACCTCCTGACATTCCAATTCTAAGGTACAAGTAGGGTTGAGATCCCTGAGGAAAAGGAAAGAATACAGAGTAAACTTCCTACAAAGAGCTCTTGGACAGAACAGAAATATTTAAAAGGCATTGTCTCAAATAGGAGATGTCTCTCCCTTACCCTTCAGGAAATTTTTCTGCACAATATCCAAGTTCATTGCTTACAAGATCTGCTTTCCACCCAACAATGGAAAACAATTCAGCCAAACTTTCTGCTGCTTTCCGACACAGAACACTTTTCCGTAGTTTCCAACAGCACGTTCCCGCTTTCTTCCTCAGACGTCCCCAGGAGCAGCTTTAATCCCATACGTCTGGTCTACCAACAGTTCTGAATGAACAGTGTGATCTGACCGCACCAAACCCGCACATCGATCCCAAAGGGGTTTCGAGGACTGTGCATTGTGAGAGACATGGTGTGGACTACGGAAATTCAGGATATACAAGGGCTGTTAGACTGCTAAGAAAGTATTCTGGACACATTGTTTTTGGTAAAGGTGGGCGAGGAAAAAGTTCCATAGTTATTTACTTGACTTCCTTGTGAGGGTGTTTTCTCAGGTGTTCAAGTTAGTGCTCAAAACACATGGAATTGAAATACCTCCCAAACGGCCTGTCGAATAAAGGCATTTCAACGAGAGGGCTCATGTGCGTGAGACATTCTCATCAGCGTGACTGTGGTTTCAAACAAGGAACCGACTTCCCAAATGGCACATCAAAATAACCTAAGTCACCCTGTATTTCTATTCCAATGTAAATTATTTATTTCAACTTTCTGTGAACATGCAAAGCACTTGGGGCAATTTTAAAAGTTCATCTAGCATTACACACAGGTTACCTGATAAATTCCCAAAATATTGATGCTCACATAAAGCTACTCCTAGCCTGAGAAGAAAAGACAATTCTCTAAATATTACTTGGTTACAGAAGGAGTTTACTGCCGGTGTCTCTGTAGAAGAATTCATTAAGTGGTAATGCTGTTAGGGCTGCACAGATCTGGAAGGAAGCAGGAGATGAATTGCAGTCACATTTGATTAGATTTGGGCCTGCGGGGATTCCACACATTACGGTAGCAGCAGAATGAGCTCACCTGCAGCGCTCCGTCCCTGATAAATCTCACTTTCTGCTAACCGTGAGTAGTTAATTCTTAAGGATGATACAAGAAACACATGCATTCCACTTTCAGAGGCAAAACTACTTAATCTCATACTTTCCTATAAAATGTATTTCCAGAATAATCACTGCATACCAGAAAACAGCCCTTGCTGGTAAAAGGCAGTCAGTAATTTATGTGACTCTGACAATTTTAAATCTCACAGCTTGCACCTCTAAAGTGGAATTTAAAAATTAGCAACAGGAGAAGACACACTCCTGTAAAAAATAGTACTATAACTCTAACTTACGTGTGAAATATTTGTGATGACTTTGGGTTTTTTTCTTCTCTTTTTTTTCCTTCTTCAAATTTTCAACGCAATTTATTCACCCTCTTGTTCTTTTTCCATGCTTAAAAATTTCCAAGGAAATGTAATTATGGGCTAGAAGTCTATCTATGATTCTAGTAGGGAGGAGCAGGAAATGAATTTAGGGAGGAGTATCCAGAAAGAAATAAACATAATCATTTGTTATATGGTAAACATTTTCGGAAATGATTGATTTACAATACCTTCACTCATTATACATTCCCAACAGCTTTCCAAGAAGATGTAACAGGATTTCAAAAGAGAACTCTCCTCCCCATGGTGACTGAGCTATGATGGCCAAGGGCACAGCAGCAGGTCGGAAACACGTTGCTCAACCACGCCCCCACAGGACCAGCAACTGGGGCGTCTGCCAGTGAACTGGTGAACCTTAGTTCGGCATCTCAGTCAGTAATACGTGGGTGGTTAAAGGGAGAGGGGGACGAGAGAAGAGTTTCAGAGAGGGCTTCTTTGGGGCGAAGTGGTAAAGTGAGGCAGCATTCATGTACAGAGTACGCCTCTGGGACTCGGAGAACTTGACTTTGTACATTTTGAGATACAGAGACTGGTGCCAGACCCACGGTCTCCTCACATGGAAGAAAAGGAAGGCAAGCAATCCGGGGAAGGGGGGGGGCCCTTTCTCTTTTAAAGGGGCACTAATTCCATTCACACGAGTTCCACCTTCATGACCCAATCACCCCAAAACCCCACCTTTTGACCCCATCACACTGGGCATTAATTTCAGCACATGAATTTTGACAGTTCATATTCAGATCATAGCACTCGGTTTCCCTTACGTTTTTCATAATTACCTAGCACTATTTTTCTTCTTTCTTCAGAGCCTATAAGTTTATATTAATTATAGCTTTCCCAGTTGTATAGGTATCTTTGGATTCTCTTTACTTTCTATGTTGGTTTTTAATTTTCCTTTCATTTACTTTTGATACTAATATTAATTTCAAAAAGGTAAGACTTTGTCAGCATTTTATTGTTTATTTACAATTTGCAGAAAATGTAAATATCAAAGCTCTACTTTTTTTCTTAATGCCCAAGTTCATGACCAATTTCTAAAACTCTTCAGGAAATATTCAAAACAAATATATATCTTTATTTGGTGAATATAGACTGTCTCTCTATATATGGCTGTAAAAATCTTGTAATAACGACAGACTACTCTAATCAAACTTAATATGTGAGCATTCACTATCCCACCCATGCAAGTCTTTTCTTATTAGAATACTCTGACGGTAACATGAGATATACATTCTACTTCTGATTCATTTTTAATCACTTTCTCTTTGTTCTTCAGAGATGTTCTGCATGTACTGAGTTGCTATTTTGAGGGGGGGTGGGTTTTTTTAGTGTGCACTGCTCTGTTACATCTTTCTTATACATTGTCTTTTTTATCTTCCTTTTTCACTATGCAACGCCTCTATTATCTTTGATGCTTAATTTCTCTTCAACATAATACAGTCAGACATATTTTCTTTGTATTTTTCTGGTATTTCTCCATCCATGACTTATTTCACCTTTTTTCACTTTTATTATAATGTGTTGCTTGCAGAAACATAACTGGCATTTTTTAAAAACTAGAGCTAATCTTGTTCATTTGCATGTAACATAATGACTTACATAACTTCTTTATGCTCATATTATTTGTGCTTATTACATGTTTCAGGTTATTCTTACTTCATTTTCCAAGATTGTGTGGATTTGTCAGTTATTTCTAATTATTTATTAATTTGGAAGTTCTGTCCAAGTTTTTGATACAATGAAAGTGCGCCTTCATTTTCATTGCTGTTACAGCCAAGAACATACTTCCTATAAGTACATAAACGTGTGCACAATCAAACACACAAAACAGAAACAGACTCATGGATGTGAGGACAGACTGATGGTTGCCAGAGAGGAGGGGTGCTGGGGCGCTGGGTGAAAGAGGTGAAGGGATTGAAAAGTACAGACTGGTAGTCACAGAAGAGTCACAGGGATGTGAAGTACAGCACAGGGGACACAGTCACTAGTACAGTAATAACTGTGGACGTTGCCAGGTGGGGACTGGAAATATCGGGGTGCACTTTGTAAAGTATATGCCTATCTAACCACTATGCTGCACACCTGAAACTAATACAAAGTGATATTGAGTGTAAGCAGTAATTCAGAAATTTTAAAACATAAAAGTAAAAATATACCAAATACTTCCACTATCAAGATTCACTGTCTTCTGTGTTAAGAACTCATTCGTATTCCTCATCCGAAAACTGTTTAACTTCAGTGAGATGGGGTCTTCAAAATATCTTACTCTGGCCCCTGTTCCTCGTACCCGTTCTGAACTTCTTCCACTCTGAACGCTCTTACCCTTACTTCCCTCCCTCACCATTCTGAACTATGCCTTTGCTGGTGCCGCTGAGCTTCTCGTTGTAGATTCTGTATTCTCACTTATACTGCACCTCTTCTCTGAGAATCATAGGGAAGCACTACCTTTACATCGCCCAGGAATCTGCCCTCACTCTTCCTTAGTAGTTCACATTTAATTACGTGTACAAACTTGTGTGTGAGGTGTGTGGATGTACGAGTGTGCATGGGGAGGGACAGATATGCCCTATGGCTCCTTTGCGACTTGATATGTTTTCCGGGTAGTTTCCTCAGAGAACGTCTGGTGAGTGCTAAGCTCTGCTTCACTCAGCAGGAGGGCTGCATGTCACACAAGGTTGGGCACTGTAATACTGGGTCACAGTCCTTTCCTCTCTGCAGTCTGGGGATGGTGTTCCACTGTCTTGTGGCTTCTCATCAGTGTCACTGCAACCTCTTTCTGAGCCATCTGTAGGTAACTGGGTTGTTCTCCCTGGAAGTGTTCGTGTTCGACACCGTGAGATTTTCTCTTTATCAGGAATTTGATCAGAATGTTTCTAGATTCTTTTTTTTTTTTTTTGGCTTATCATTGCATACTAGAATTCAGTGCAAGCAATTAATCTGTGAACCTGACCTCACCTTAAATTCTTCCTATTGTTTGTTATTGTACTTCCACATCTTTTATTTCAAAGGCCTGTTGTTTTGTGCATGAGTACTCCCAGCATTATCTTTCAGAACTCTTATCTTTTCCATTAAGATTTCTGTTTTCCTGTCTTTCTACTTTGTGGTCTCCTAGTAAAAAGGTTTTAGACCCAACTTTCTCTCCTTCATCTAATAAGTTGTTTCATTGAGATACGGAAATTTGCTGTTTTGTTTTCTGTTTGATTTGTAGGTGCGGCTATATCTCACGTGAATTTAATTGTGCTTGTTCAGTTCTAGTGTTTCTCTTTCAGCAGCTCTGCATCTCTGGACACACATTCTTTTTGTGGCAACTCCTCTTCCTCTCTCTGGCATCTGATGGGTTCCAGTTAGTTGTGTTATACACAACTCTTTGCCTGCTCTCTGAAATTCAAGTCCTAGTGCTGGAATATATTCAGAGGTGGCAGGCCCCAAGTGGTAGAAGGCAAGGTAGTTTCTTTCCTCAACTCCCTGCAGAGGCACCTAAAGGAAGCTTCCCTGCATTCTGTTCTAGTCTTGCTCCATCTTCAGAACTGGGAAGACCAAGTTCACACACAAGTCTCTTTTATAGGTCATGCGAGGTCACGTGGGTTTGCACTTGGAGAACTGCATTTGTTGGTATGACAATAAAACTTCTTATACTACTAAATATTATTTTCTTCAACTTTGTTTTTTCTAATGAAATTGCCCTGTGTTCTATGAGTATACTTCTAAGAATCATGCCAGAAAACAAGATGTTATCAAAAAACGTAGGTAATATTTATAATAGATGTCATAATTTAGCTTTGCTAATTATATTCACAGAAGGAAAACAAAACCATTTGAATTTTTTCAAAATTATATATGAGAGCAGCTTAGATTTATGCAAAATCTCAGTATCCAGAGGAATGATAATTGTGCATTTACGGGAACATTAAAGTTCTCCCAGTTATTTCCTTTTATAAAATGTAGAAACTTTAATATCCTGTTGGTATATCACACACAGGCCAAATATTAATATTTTAAGTGAATATATGTATCTTCCTATACAGACATAAACAAAGGAAGATTATACTTAAATACAATAATAATATATTCTTATTATGTGATGTGGTTCATATAAAAGTAGACACCGATAACAGAGGTAAGGCTAAACTCAGTGATGGGATTAATTCCAACTTTGGCTTGACTTTTCTGTTGAGATGGTCCCTCAGAAAGTCTCGTGAAGCCTTGCTCAGATTCACACCGGGAGCAACGTGAGAGAGGTGAATTTAAGTGAGACACTGAAATGAGGAAATCTCACTCATAGAGCTTGCTCCTGCCACCCAGGTAGAAAAGGTTAATTGCTTCAGGTTGGAAAAGGGAGACTACTTAAACTCCTATTCCCTGCATACACTAACTTTTCATTTTTATTACTCTTTGGATTAACACTGAGATTTGAACTGTTTCATGTTTACTTTGATATTTTCAAAACACTGTCTAAATAAATAAACGCATCATCTGTGGCAATATATTGTCGTAATATATTACATGTGCATTATATTTGTTTTCTAATCAGCTTGCACAAGCTTTAAATTTTATCATATTCTCTATGTAGCAATAAAGCCATTTCCATCGCAAAGTTGTAACAATAATGGATAGCAACCTTCAGGGGATACATTTCTGAGAAATTTATTTCCTCTCATGTTGCTCAGCCACCCAGGGAATGAATTTGTTTCCGTGACAGATAAGGACCACACTGATCATTTTAAAAATGGTCTTAGGGCACCACAAATCAATAACAGAAAAAGAAAATGCAAGATAATATTTCTTTTCATTAGGGTGATAGATGGCAGTCCAGATTTATGCATCACAATTGTCTCTTTAACAGTTATTAAATAATCTTAAGCATATATCTTGGCTTGGCTGTGTGGGTCCTGTTTTATATTAAATAATCAAAACAAAAATTCTATTTAACTGTAAAGTGCTTACTTTACAAAAATATAATAATCAAAAAGTATACAAAATTAAAAGACAGAATACACTTACCAAAGAGCCTAATTTTCTACACTGACATATAAAATAGTCATGCTATAACTTTGATTTTTAGTATACAATAGTTCTGCAATAAGGTATTCCATGGGAACATTTTTTGTTGTTTTGTTTTTTGAGCAAAATGTGCCAACAGTGGTGTTCCACAAAATTGTCATGTGAGAACACATTCATTTCGTTGGGTATTTTAAGTTTAGCACTGTTGAAACTTTTTCGTTGCAAAAGTATTCCTTTAAAAGTAATTTGAGACAAACTGAAATTATAGCATTTTGAAGGGATTGTTTTCTGATAGTTCTCCTTTTTTCCTGAGAGTGTTACATATGCATGAATTACATATAATAAATGGGGAAATGTTTCTTTTAGAGAAATTTCTAAGACATTCCTTTAGAAATGTGATTTTGATGTGTTCCTCGTATAAGAACTCTTTATATTCTTTTCTATCACTCAAATATCAAACTGAAATACCTTTTGAAGTGTTACTTTGGTGAAAGTTACCAACAGCTTTGTTGAAAGTGAAAGTTTAAGTAATTGGCTAAAGAAAAAGAACCCTATTTGGTGTACAACTCCACTTGGTGGCCTGAATTTGTCCCCTCCACTGGTTTGGGTGGATGCATGCAAACGCACGCCCACACTCTCTGGAGTAGTTCAGCACAGCGCCCATGAGATGTGTCACATCAACATCATTTGTACAATTTAAAAGTAAAAGATGATTTGGGATGTAAAATAGCCGTGTTTCCCATTTTACTTTTTAAAATACATGTGCAGATATCCCAGTGAAGTCAGCAGGTTTCTGCTAGTGTTGGATAGAATTCTCCCATGATATGTAGTATATATCATCCATATGCTAGAACACTGAAAAATGTTGATTAGTTTGAGTTCAACTAGTAATTTGCATTTCTATGCACTAGAAATTAACAATATGAGAAGAAATAAGACTAATTCCATTCACAAGACCATAAAAAATACCTAGAATTAAATTAAAAAAGGAAGTTTAAGACTTGCAAACTGGAGACTACGAAACATTTTTGAAAGAAATTAAAAGAAGACCCAAATGAATGCCAAGACAGTCAGTGCTAATGAACTGGAGGACTCTATTTTCTGAAGATGTCAGTAATGCCAAAAGTACTCAAGAAATTCAGGGCATTCCCTTCCAAAATTCCAAGCGCCATTTTGCAGAAATGGAAAAGCTAACCCTAAAACCCATGTGGAATTTTCACATGACCCTGAATACTCAAAACCGTCTTGAAAAGGGAGGAAAAAGTTGAAAGACTCACACTTCTTGATCTCAAAACTTACTGTATAGTGACTGGAATCAAAGCAATAGCATACTGGCGTAAGAACAGCCATAGAGATCAGCAAAATAAATCTGAGAATGCAAAAATGAACCTGTAAACCATGGGCAATTGATTTTTGATGAGGCGCCGAGACAATTCAGTGGGGGAAAGAGCAGCCTTTTCAACACATGTGAGAATGCCGGACATCCATACACAAAAGTATGAGTAAAGCACCAAAATGTAAGAGTTAAAACTGTACAAATCTTAAATGGGGATAAATCCTCATTTCCTTAGATATGGATATGCATACTTAGCTCAGACACTAAAAACATAATTTCAAAGGAAAAAAATAGAAAAATTGGAATTTATCAAGTCAAAATTAAATTCTCTTGTGCCTCAAAGAACACTATCAACAAAGTGCAGAGAAAATTCACAAAAGAGGAGAAAATATTTGCAAATCTTTTGTCTGATAAGGGTCTAGTATCCAGAATTTATAAAGAACAAAATAATAAGCAACTAAAAGACAAACAATCCAACATAAAAAAGGGCCAAGAATTTAAACAGACATTTCTTCAAAGAAAGTAGACAAATGACCATCGCAAAGAGATGTTCTGTGTCATTTGCCATTAGAGAAAACACAAATCAAAACCCACGAGACACCATTTGACACTCACGGGAATGGCCACGATTTTTCTTCAGAAAATGAAAACTAGTGTTAATGAGGGTATTGAGAAATGTAAATTGTCATACAGTGCTGCCAATGGAAATATGAAATGGTACAGCTGTTCTGGAAAACAGCCTGGCATTTCTTCAAAAAGTTAAATATAGAATTACCATACGACCTAGCAATTATACCCTTAAGTATTTACACAAGGGAATAGAAATACTATGTTCAGACAAAAAGTTAAACACAAACATTCACAGCAACTTTATTCACAATAGCTAAACAGTGAAAATAATGTAAGGTGCTCACATGTGATAAACCAAATGTGGCACATCCATCCAATAGAATGTTACTCAGCCATAAAAAGAAATGAAGTATGGATACACCTAAAACGTGGATGAGTTTAAAAAACGTTACGCTAGTGAAAAAAGCCAGGTATAAAAATGTCACATAATTATGTGATTCCTTTTATGGGAAATAACCAAAATAAGCAAATCCATAGAGATGGACAGTAGATTAGTGATTTCCAGGAGATTAGTAAATTAGCAGAAGGGGGATGGGACCATGGAGAACTGTTGTATCGAAAATGGCAGAAGATATGCAACATATTTGGCATATTATGCTTTATTATTTCAAGAAAGATAAAAACGCAACTGAAACACACACAAAAAAGGTTTGTGTAGTGTATGGAAACCGTGCTGTGCCTGATCGAACGTGTCAAAAGTGATTGGCCAAGTTTCTTGACAAGTACTCTTGACATTTTGGCCAAAGAATTCTCTGCTGTGGGGCTGTCTCATGCACTGGAAGATGTTGAGCAGCGCCCTGGCCTCTACCTACTAGAAGCCAATAGTGGGAGATGGCTGACGTACTCAAAACATCCAAATCAATGAAGGTATTGGTGAAAATGAAAAACATGTCTTTTATTTTATAGAAAAAAACTAAACAGAATTTTTTGTCAACCCAATAAATTACATATAAATATGTAATAACTATATATATAATACAAAATAATCATATACATAATATAACAGAATCATATATATATTTATCACTGTTCTTGAAAACATTAGAGAGAACTCTTTAGGAGGTATTTTTTTAAACTATTACCACCACCTACCAGCTTTGCATGCATGAGCACTTAACTTAGGTTATACTACCAAAAACGGCTGGGCAGATGGCCGCTTCTCAGTAGCCTTCCATTTCTGAGGGACGCACTAGTTCCCTGACTGAGCACGTACATCTCCTGAGTTTTCATCTATACAAACCATTTCATAGGCTGGCTTCCTCTACAAATAGTCAATTTCATATTTTGGGTTTACTGCCAGAAATTAACACTTATCCAAGTTCTAACATCTTCTCAATTTAAAATTTCCTCCAGCTATTAACCATCATTTTGCAGTTAAACATTAAAATCTAGTTACCTATATGCTGTCTCCTCCTCACTCACCAAACTATAGCAGTCTAGACTCCGTCTCTTCTACTCAACTGAGACTCCAACTCAGCAAGACTGACAAGTGGCTCCTGTTGCTGAATTCAGTGAACAGTAGTCTTCACCCGACTTACGGGCATGGAAGCTTTTCATACCACTGACTTCTTTCCTCTTTCCATGACTGGTTCAAAACTACGAAAGCCGATTTCACAACGTACCCTCTCAGCCCTCTCCTCCTCTCTTTTGAGTTGCTTATCATTATTGCTTGTGGCATATTTTCTTTGCTTGTCATTTAAATAAAGGTGTTCTTCAAGCTACTGACTTTTATTTTTCATTTTTATTGAACTTATTGGGATGACATTGGTCAATATAATTATATACATTTCAATTCCATAACACCTCATCTGCATCTTGTATTGTGTGCTCACCACCCCAAGTCAAGTGCTGATTTTTAATGCAAATCAGTGACGCCCTAGCTAACATGAAAAATGGAGGCGCTAACTTGAGCAGAGTCCTGAGGTTGGCTTTTGCTGTAGTTCAAGGGAAGGGTTGTGAAAATCACCTGTTTAAGAGGAGTTATTCAAAACACTAATTCCAATTTATTCAGTGACATGGACTTCCTACCTAATTTGTTTGGGTTATATTTTTTTCTATCTTCCAAATTAGTATATTTATGGACTTTTTACCTTACTGAAGTACCACAGTGGTCCCAAGCTGTTTGCAAATTGTTGTTTAAATCCTCTGAGGATGTGTTATATGAGCACCAATAAATGAAAATATTATGAAACCATAACTCGCAAATATTTTTAATCCCTAAGGTCATAGTATGACCTTATAATTTGGAAATGCTCACAGGTGGAAAGTGAACTTCTAGTTTTACATTTAGAAGAATTTACCCTAAAGTATTTCTTTCATTTTATAGTTGTTTTGATTCACATCAGATAGTAACAAACATACAAATACTCTTTTAGCAAAGGTTGTCCTGCTCTGTGATACTGAATCATCTTTACTCTGGGTTATTAAAAACCAACACATCCTTATTATATGAAATGTTAAAGGGACTTACCTAAGAAAAAGAAGAAGATCAAAACTATGAACAGTAAAATGACAACAAACAACTATCAGTGACTGAACCTAAAAATAATAAAAACAAACTAAGCAAACAACTAGAACAGGAACAGAATCACAGAAATGGAGATCACAGGGAGGGTTATCAGTGGGGAAGGGGAGGGAAGGAATGGGGGGGAAAGTACAGGGAATAAGTAGCATAAATGGTAGGTAGAAAATAGGGGAGGTTAAGAATAGTACAGGAAACGTAGAAGCCAAAGAACACATAGATACGGCCCATGGACATGAACTAAATGGCAGGGGTGGGCGGGGATTTGGGTGGAAAGGGGTGTGTCAGGCAGAGGGGAGTAAATGGGGGAAATGGGACAACTATAATAGCATGATCAATAAAATATATTTTTAAAAAACCAATACATCCTAACTAAAGTAGTTCACTAAAATAGGTTGTAATTTCACCTCTTTCCACTATTCAAACCCTAATCATTCACTAGATATGTTTCCAGGCCTACACATACATAGACATATCCCCTAAGACATACACACACAAAGACATATCCCCTAAGACATATCCTGTTCTTATTGAGAGACAGTTTCTTACTGTACTCTTAAGGAAGACATATATCACAGTTTCACAGTCTCAGGGACAGGAGGAGCCCAGCAGCTGTGTGCGGGGCAGCATGCCACAGCATGTCACCATTCCCACCACTGCATTCAGGGTCACTACGCTGTGGTTCCGTGCGTATTTCCCTGGCGACAATTACTTCATACCAGGTCTGGAGCAGATAATGAATAGAGTTAAAGAGAAGAGCTTACAGGAAGAAAAGATAAATACTCCTCAAAACCCTCCAGGAAGTATAACAGCCAAAAAGCAAAAGAGGAGGGCTGTTTCGGCTGACTCGGGCAAATTTTGTTTTTTACTGGAATTCGCATTTTCTTTGTTGAAATAATAAAGACAATGTACATATATTAAGTAATAAACAAGTTTACTCTAAAACAGGTAAATAATTATTTTATTTAAATTGCACCAATGTTCAGTGTTTCTTTTGTTGAGGAGAACAGAATAAGTACCTGATATGTGTTTCTTACAAATAAAGAAAAGGCCTGTAGAATTCAACCAGATATGGAAACAGCTGACCTACTCCCCACCCCATCCCTTATTATAGACTACAGCAAGAGGCCACCCTGAAAAACGTTTAATTTATACCAGACTAAAAATAAAACTGTACCACTGAGCATGCTCATCAGTGCATAGACGATTTGAAATATGTACTCTCTGTATTTTGCACCTACGCTTGAATAATTCTGCCGCTAGCTAAAACCTTTTTAATTCCCTTTAATAGTGTAACTACATAGACTACTTCTTTTAAAAGAAACTAAAATCCAAAATGATTAACAAGAGATGGAAAACAAAGACAAACCATTATTCAGTACCCATAAAATTTGACAAACACAACGAGCCATTGCAGGAATCTGCTCATGTTCTTGCACTGACTCTGTACTCGTTCAGAAAGAGAGGGTTCATCAGATATTGCTACCATTCTCCGTCCAGAAGCCCAGTATAGGCTTCATGCATCTTTTAGTTCTCAAGAGTTTCCCAAATGTCCCTAGGACTCAGACATCCACTCCAGGAATGTCTATCGGAGACCACTCGCGGCTTTCCTGACGATTTAAGCTGCAGGAACCAACAGTTTTATTGATTCTGATTGCTCACTGACCATGCATCTTTGTCACCTTTCTCTAGGAAAACAACTTGGATCCTGCAGAATCCTTAAAATGCTACAATTTCTAGGAAAGTCTACTTGGCTCTCTTATAACCACTCCCAGACTCCGTTAAATTTCTTTCAATGCTTCTAGCAACACTTTGGATCTACCAGTTTATATAACCTTATGTAACTTTATCTTTTATAATTTTTAAGTATATATGTAGTCCACCCAATACCTTATATTCCACAGGGCGCCTAGCATGTTTGCCCATAAGAAGTGCTTAAAAACACTATTTGATGCACTGAAACAATCCCTGCTTTTGAGTGGTATTTTTGTCTTTCATTGTTGAATTTATTATTCCTTCAAGCCATGCCTTATAAAACATATTATACCTTACTCAGAATATGGCAGGATGAGCAAGTATTATACAACAAAACTCAAAGGAATTCAATTTAAATCAATCTCCCCGAAACATCATCATCTTTGATTACCCTTCAGAAAAAGGAATCTAGTGCTTCATCGTGTGTAAAGTTGAACATCCAAAAGTAGGCTTCTCAAAAAAGGCACATGTTTATCACATGGGAGAACTGGACTATTAAATGAAGATGGGAATACTGGAGACTACAGTGACATTTGTCAACAAACATTTTCTCGGTAGCTAAAGGGTAGTGCTGCCAGGAGGCTACAGGATAATCCACTACAGTCATCTCTGCAAATCAATGGCCTGGGATGATGCAATGCTATTTTCTTAAGTGTTTTCCTCTGCTTCTGTCCTACCCTCTAACCAAGCTGCTTTTTCCTGGTGAAGGGACTCTTCCATGATAGATAAGAAACACTATGATTATTGAATTTACTTTAATGGCTTAACATAGCATCTCTTAGAAAATCACCTGCATTTGGAAAGGAAGAATTTAGACCAAGCAATGGATGATGAATGGTAGATTTTCTTTATCACTTATAACCTGCAGGGGAGATGGGAAGTACTTGTTGAACATCACTGTGAGCACTGAACCTGAGTCTGCAGGTGACCACATGCTCTCCCTTCTGATGGTGCAGGTCCACTCAAGGGTACTCCACCTGGTGCAGTTTTATCTCCCCTCAGGCTCACTTCTATTAGCATCCTGCCTTTGAATCACTCAGTCATGTCCAACATATTTCCCTGCTATTATTCTTGTCCTTCTCTAATCTACCTTGAAAGAAAAAAACATCAGCACATGTCACAACCTTGACTAAGCTAAGCACCACCTCTGTAACAGCAACGAAGGGTAGCTATGCTTATCATGAAGTTCAAATTCCTTACGGCCTCTGAGCACTTCCAGGATCTGCCCCTTGCCTGTCTTGCTGAGATCATTTCAGTTCATTGGCCTTCCCTGTCCTTGATCACACTCAGCCCATTCTACCTTTGGGCCTTTTCACTGGTTGTTTGGGTGCCTGGAAATCATGGCACACATTTCATTTCAGGGGGGCCTCCTGTCCTCCGGGCCCCTCACTCTTTCACAGTTCCCTGCTTGACTGTCCACAGTAGAGAGCAGTATCTGAAACTCACTTAGGGCTGACTGTTGGCTTCTTCCCTTTAGAGTAGAGTCGCCTGCTCTACTCTCTCCCTAGAACCCAGAGCAGCTGCTGGCACAGAGCAGGTGCGCCGTGCGAATTGGCAAAATGAACACGGACAAGGAGCAGAACAGCCCAGTTCTCAGTCCTCAGCTTACCTAAGTCCCAGAGGAAAGAACGTGGCTGAATTTACAACAAGAACAAAGAGGAAAAAGGTCATTTCTCCTGGGGAGATGAACGGGCTGCTGACACTCTTCCCAAACTCAGTCACTACTGTTATTATTTGTCCTCTACACACTGAAACAGGAAATGTCAGTGAAAAAAATCCCGGAGAGAGAGAAAATCATGTAACTAAATCAAATAAAATACAGTGAATGTACAAACCCTAAGACAGTTTCAACTGTTTCTCTTTGATGTGAAAGATAGACCCCCAAGAATAAACAGGTGATCCCTTTAACATTAAAAATATGACATGTACATGGTATTTAAATTAAACACAAGTGACTTATAATATTCGTTAATGTGTCCTAAAATTTAACCTCCAGCTAGGAATAATCCACGTTCAAATATGCACACTTGGGTAAAGTTTAACAAGTGTGTTGGCAACTTTTAGTATTAAATTGTCACTTCCTCTGTATTTTCCTGCCTTTAACGAATCTGTTTCTCTTGTCCCCCAATAAGACAACTGAAACTCTAGCTACACTTCTCTGCGCATGAGATGAACTCCTATTACGACCCCTCCCAGCCTGGTCACCCCACGATTTATCCTGTAACTTGACCCACAGAACCGCCCTGGCCTTCCCAAACCCTCACATCTCATCCAGTCACCCCAGCTCTCCTCTCCCCTGAATGAATCCTCTCTTTCATCCTCTGATTAGCTGAGAAATCCATGGTTCAGGTAAAGCCTTATTCCTTTGTCACTGTTTCCCCTGTGCGGGAGGATTTTTCAGTTTCTGTACTTTTAACTAAAAGATAAGTGCTTTTACTTTGCTGCCACACTTTCATCTTTGGCTTAGTTTAGAAACAATTTCACTCCTGCACACAAAGCTTGTGCAGTCCTGAACCTGAGCAGGAGACATGGTCCTCTCTTCTTTCTCTGTGACTCTGTAACGGAGTCAAATTGTATTTACAAGAAAGCAGAAATCTTCCATGGAGCATCCTTACAAAACTCTCAACATCCTGAGAAATGTGCAGCATGAGCGAAGCTATTTCTGTTGCATATTTTACCCTGCCTGCAAAAGGGGGCTGTGTTGTTAGTAGCTAAGGAGATTCTAAATGTATATGATGCGAGGGCATCATCCAGTCTGCCATGAAAATGACAATTCCAGTGACTTTCCCATGGCCCATCACAAGTGGGAGTGACAGGTTGGCAAGAGGCTCTGCACTGAGGACTGCAGGAAACACCACCACACCCCCGTGTGCACTTACAATGTAGAGAACTGAGTTGTTTAAGAAAAATTCAAACAACCCTGGCAACGAAAGGTTTTGCACACTTCACCCGAAACTATTTTTAAAAGGGAGAAAATTGAGCCATTGGTGTGATTTTAACACAGTGATATTCTAGACTCAATTCATTTGGATTACATTCTCAAAACAAACAAACAAAAAAATGTGAACAGCACACATTACTGTTCCAAAGAGCGCTTCACCCAAATGCTAGGAACAATTACTACATTTTACAGGGAGCATTTCCTCAACGGAGCACTTGATAAACTAATGGACTATTATATCCACATCACCCCTTCGAGAAGGTAGATGATGCCAACATTCACTATCATTGCTGTTGTTGTTAACGGTCATTACAATTGTCATCATTCTGCACAACTACAATAATGGTTGTTTCTTTTCACCCTTCAGAAAACACTATTAAAAATGAGCCATCAGAAGAAAGTGGCTTACATCAAAATCTTTCTGAGCTCCGCATTAGGATGCCCTTGTGGGAGAGGACGAAAGAGGGAAGGGGAAAGAGAGGGGCAAAGATGGAGAAGTGTGACAAGAGAGGAAAAAGTTAAGTACCACAAAAAGTTTGCAATCAGAAAAAGAAACAAATCACATATGTGGCAAGAAAAAGAAGAGAGACCACTCCAGTTTAAGGGTGAGAAGCACAAGAAAGATGTTCTCCTAGCACCTCTTCCTTTTACGAACACTGTCTCTTCCAGGGTAAAGCCTGGAAGCCCGGAGCCTGTCATATCCAGCGACAAAAAGGCTTTGGCTGCCCCAAAGACGCTTATGCTACTGCAGTTCCCTAACAACGGTATCCACAGCAGGTTCCTAACACATCAACTCCAGCCTCCTCAGGCACTACTCTTTCCCTGGGTGGGGCCTGAAACCCTACCTTACTTTTTATTAAGCAACCTGGATGAAGACAACACGAGGTTTCACACCTCAGTGGATGTGCCTGTGTCATGTGCTGGCCAAGACCCAGGAGACACCAGAGCACTGCCTGGGGTGGGAAGGCCTGGGGAGAGGAATGAGGGTGTGGAGCCCTATTCAGCACAAGGAGAGGGGACTCTGAAGAACCAGAAGCCACCTGAGAGAGAGCAGCTGCTGTGGGACAGAGCAGATCTCTGAGAAGGGGACCAGCGTCAGGTCCTACCTACTGTGCATTTTTACCAACAGGGTACTCTGGAAAACAAGAGAGTGTGCAGGAGAATGGGGCAGACTTCACAAAGCAACCCTCTCCCTTCCCATAATAGTCAGCTATGCACTCTCCCTCCAGAGGTTTGTTATCTTGTCCCATTTCCTTCAACTTGCACATAACAGAGTGCCAAAATGTTGATCTTCACATGGCTTAACTTCTTCAGCAAAGATGTAGCACACCCCTGAATATCACTGTGTTGGAAACTGAAGAGTCAGAGGTGACTACAGTGTGGTCCCGGTCTTTGTGGAATTTCTAGTCTCTGGTGACACAACCAAGAAGAAAGGCCACAGTACCAGCACAGCCTGCTGTTCCGTGAGAGGTGAGTGCGTGGGCCACACTCGGGAGGCGACTGTGCAGGAGCCAGTTCTCCAACAAACAGTGATGTTTGTCCAGGTGGAGACGGAGGGATGGGGCTTGAGACGGCAGCAGCGCGGGGCACCTGGTGAGTTTAAGGGAGGAGCATCGGCCGCCCAGATGAGAGCAATCTGGGGCAGGAGGCTGAGCTAAGAAAGAATTTTTAGGCTGACCAGAAAATCTGGCCTCCATCCTAAAGATATTGGAAATCACTGTAGATTTTTTACAAGTGAATGTTGAGGTACAATTTAATATACCAACAAGTGCACGCACTGGAAGTATACAACTCCATGAGTTTTGACACACTTATAAAGCTGTGTAAACTCCACCTTCATTAGGATCAGAATATTTCTATCACCCTCCCAAATTTCAAGCCCCTTTGTAGTCAACTGAGATCCTGTGTCTAATGACCCTCAGAAGGGGTATTCCTCTTGCCCCCTGAATGCATTACCCCAAGAAAAAGCCACAGGACCTCTTAGGGAAGGACTTGAGGCGCTAACACAGTACACATTTGCCATGGTTTTACAGGGCCCCTCCTCCTGGGGACACTGTCTCCTCCTTAGTCAATGAATTCAGCATCTGAAAACTGTCTCAGGCGCCTGGGAGAAGGCTGGTGGCTTTTTATTGGAGAACCCACCTCTGGCAATCGATTCCTGCCGTTTTGCATTATTTATCAGCGTTTAACAAGAGTGTTTAACAGCACTCTTGTGGGCAGCCTACCTATTGGGCCCCTAGGGACACCATGTTTATTCAAAAACTTTGGGAAGATTTGGCCATCATTTATTTCTTTAAAAATATTTTGAAATACAGTCTTTCTCCTTTCATTCTGCATTCTGATTGGCTATATCAGAAGTCTGTTGAAATTTTTCCATTAGTGTGTGAAACTCTTTTATTTTTTAATACATTTTCTTTCTATTGTTTTTTTTTCCAAAATCCACTTATTCATTCTCTATCATATTTATTGTGCTTCTAATCCCAGGCAATAATTTTTTCAGATACTTTTCAGGCCTAAAATTCCTTTCTTTCCTTTTTATATTTTCTATTCATCGGCTGAAATTGTCTATGCTTTTTTTCACTAACTAATTGAGTATACTTACAACAGTTACTTTAAAGTTCTCATCTGAAAAATATAAAATATGGATCACTCAAGGGTTTGCCTCAGCTGATTATTTTTCCCCTGAATACGGTCACATTTCCCTGGTTCTTTAACTTCAAGTAAAAACAGATTTTATCCTCAGCATCCTGAAATTTATGTGATACAGTCTCTAGATTTTGTTACATTGTTCTGAAGAAGTTGGTGTTTCTGTTTTAGCAGAAAATGCAGGCAATTAACTCTGTCAGATACGAAGCGTTTCACCTGCAGGGCACAGAAACTTAACTCTCGACCACGTTCTTCCATTTTCAACATCATTTCGTCTGTCTCCACATGGGTGGTCCAGGCCAGCCAGCCATGTGAACAGAATTTACACATTATTCTTGGTACCCATATTTTTTGGCAAAGAAATGCAGTGCTCAGGGTTTCTCTCCCTCCGTTGGCCTCACCCTGACATTTGTCCACCTTGCAGCAGCCTGCTAAGGTCACATGCCCTTATTTTGTCACTAATCAAGGAAGACAGGGTTAACCAGATGCTTCTATAATTTCCATCTAGACATCCAGTGTAGGCTCATATGCATGAGAGGGGACCCCAAAACCCTGGTATTTATTAAAAAACTGTGTATTTATTCTTACGTGTTTCAACTTCAGTCACCTTCAAAGTACTCTCCACTGGATGCAATACACCTATTTAGATGTTTTTCCATGGCTTAAAACAGTTTTTGACTCGTCAATTTTGATGCATTTTACTGCTTCCGCCGTTTTTGGTTTTACCTCTGCCACAGGGCACAACGTTTCCCTTGAGGACTTTTTTTATCCAGGGAAACAAACAAACAAAAAATGTCGCTCAGGGTGAGATCAGGTGAATAGGGAGGGTGGGACATAGGGGTGATGCCGTTTTTGGTCAAAAACTGTTGAACACTTAGTGCAGTGTGGGCAGGTACACTTGTAAACCACCCGTCATGAAATGGACAAATGTGTTGAGAGTCTTCAAAACACTCACTGAAGCCAAACGCAGCCTCTCACAACAATGTCAGCTGGTCCACTGATACAGATGGGTTCCTAGAACACTCACCTAGTGGGGAAAACCTGAACTACGAAGGGCCCCCCATTCCAGAAGATAATTCCAGGTTTTTGGGGTTCCCCTTTGTGTTTTAGTTCTAAAGAGCTTCCCAAATGTACTTGGGACTCAGAATTTCCCTCCAGGAATGTCTGTAGAGTCCCCATTTTGCTTTTCATAGGATTTAAGGTGCAGGGACCAACAGTTTTATTGATTCTGATGGCTCATTGCTCACTCACTGTTGTCATCCTTTCCTGGAAGACCAATGTGTTTCCCTCGGAAGCTGGTTAAAGTGCTACAATTTTTAGAAAGTCTGCTGGATGCCCTTACACAAGAGAACAACACGGATATGATGCCGGGGGCTGCAGCAGCCGCTGAACAACTAGAACAAGCGTTACGACTAAAGCAATATGCTACCAGTGTGAAGCATAAAGGCAGACCACATTGGGATCATTAATAACTAAAAGGCCTCTGCACAAGCATGGATTGACTATCTCTGGTTATTATTTGGTATGTGAAAAAAGTATGCCCTATTGTTTGCAGCTGTTTGTCAGATTTTGTTAGGTACAACACTGCCCTAACAGATTCCATAAATATGTAGAAAACAACCCAGGAGGTCTAGACAGGAGTTAGGTCAACGGGGTGGACAAAGCAGTTGAAGCTCCGGATTTGAATGAGGTCACAAAGTGAGACTATTATGAGCGAAAGACAAACAGGGCTGAGAACCCAGTGTTGGAGAGAACACTGACACTTAAGAGGAAGGGACAGAGGAAAGGAGCAGCTGGAACAGACACACAGCCGCAGGGACAAGAATGAAGAACAGGAAACACTGAAATGGAAACCAAGAGGAAAACATAGGTGTCAGGGTTCAGATGTTAGAGAGTGGAGCTGCCCCATCCCAGGAAAGTGCCCATTAGGTGTGGGGGCATCAAGGTCAAGTATTTCAGTGGACTGCACCTATCACCTTAATAAACAGATCCCTCCCAGTGGGCTGTGGGTCCCAGGGAGGATCCTGAAAGGGAACATGGACGCTCCCGCTGGAAATATAATTCAAAGTGCAGGCCCTACTGAGAGAGGACAATAGGGTCTTTCTTAATATGAAAGGCAGCATATTTTATATCCCTTAAAAATAAAAATAACAGCTAAAGTGGAGAATGACCTGCCAAGTGGACAACAGGGTGGATTTTTCTGACCCTTTCACTTGTAAAAGAACAGCAAGACTCTAAGGCTCAGCATCTGCCTGACTCCCTGTGGCTGTGACACGGGCCTCACACCTGCTTTGAAGATGACAAGCACTTGAGGCGGTGACACAGGTGCAAGGAGGGAGGTGAGGAGGGGGAAAACAAATAAGAGAACTCTAATGAAGATAGGATCTCATTAAGCGTTCCTTTCTTCTTCCTGTCTGCAATCCAGGACACGAAAACATGAGCACGGGGAAGACTTAACGGCACAAGCTCTGTAAGAAAAGTCATAATAAGGAACTACAGATGTAAAGAGTGATTAACAGTGAGGCAGAGCAACCGCACTAACTCAGCATTGAGCTGAGCGGCCTTCAGAGCCGCGGGAAGCATCCCTTTTTTCTTTTTATTGCTATGGAATGGGGAAGAGCAACTTGAAAAGGCCCGTGAGAACTCAAAAGTATTTCTTTCTTCCTTTCTTTTGGAGAATCCTTTTCACTTAAAGAAGATCTACGGAAAACCCACAAAGCAATTAGTAAAAGCGGAAAAAAATGGTTATGAACAATTAAAACCCTTCCTGTTTCATTAGCTTGTCCATGTTAAGTGCTGTCACTGATTAATGACACCGACTACATCTCCCAAACAGCACAAATATCAAGAAATGAATCAAAGAAATAGGAACACAGGAGAATCCACAAAATAAGCTTGTTAACAACGTGGCATGGGCACAAGCCTCCAATTAGAAGTGCATGTCTCCATTTTGGGCATTCCGCTGGGCACCTGGTGCTCACAGAACTCTACATGCGGGTCACCTGCACCCTTTACACTCCCACAACATCCCTCATTGATGTAAACACAGCACAGGTGATTAGGGCAGGTTCTAGCATTTGCAAGGCCCAGTGGGGACCTGCGTTTAAAAAGCAGGAAAAAACAGTGCTTTTAAAAGTACTAAAGAATATGCATATTTTTTCCTGCAGTCCCTCTCCAGACTTGTCATGGTATTTATTTACTATTTAACATAATCTAGTGTTTTATTAAAACCTTAAATCACATGGATTTTACTCTTCACCCTTTATCATGTAATGTCCATTTAAGTGAAAATAGGAGGTGAGTTAGCTCATACGCAGCATCACAGAGTTGTGGAACTCATATGCCTTAGCTTGTATCCATATATGCGTTTCATTCTCACCAGTACAGCAGAAACGTGCCACAAAACTATCTCAGCTGATTTTATCTTCTTTTTGAAAGTAAATTTTAATCTTTCTAATTATTCTAAAAAAGCATAATGTACAATTTATCATCTTAACCATTTCTAAGGGTCTAGTTCAGTGGTACTTAGTATATTCACATCGTTGTACAACCATCACCATCTTTTGTTCCTTATTTTCATTGGTGCATTCTTTCCCATCATCACAATCTTTCGTTCTCGATTTGCACACGCTCTACCAACACTATCTCAGACGGACTGAAGTGTAAGCAAGGACAGACTGAAAGGAAAAGGCACTGGAAGCCTTGTTTTCCCATTGTACTATTTTCGGTGCAAGTGCTTGGCTATTGTAAGGAACTAACAAGTTAAGAAAGGGTGTGAGGAGCGTATCCTGGGTGTTCGTGTTTTTTAATGCCATTACTGCCTTCCTCCTGCCTGAGAAAGAAGTCTTGGTTCCTCAGGGAGGTGTGGCCACAGGTGGTCAGGACCCCCACCTTACCCCTACTGACTGGGTCATGCTATCAATGTCTTCACTTCGGAGGTGGGACTGCTTAGTCATCAGGATTATGGAATTTTGCTGCTACTACTGGGTTGGCCCAAAAGCCTGCTTAGTTTTTTCCGTAAATTAAAAGACACATTTTTCATTTTCACCAATAACTTCATTGATTTGGATTTTTTGAGTATGTTGGCTATCTCTCACTATTGGCTCCTAGTGGGTAGAGGCCAGGGTGCTGCTAAATACCTTTCAATGCATAAGACAGCCCCACAGCAAATAATTATTTGGCCAGAATATCAAGAGTACAAGAAACTTCGCAAACCACTTTTGACACGTTCAATGAGTCACAGCCCCTTCTCCACACACTGTACAAATCTGTTTTTGCATTTCAGTGGCATTTTTACCTTTCTTAAATAATAAAGCATAATATGCCAAAAAACTGTGTATTTTGTTTCACCTTCAATATTAAAATGTACAAAAATTCACCAATTTTGATTTTTTAATACGTGCTGATATGACAGCTGTCACAATACAATGTAACAAAATTATTTCCAGTGAAGTTAAAGACAAGTAAGCCTACTAGAGCCATCAGATGGAAAACACCAAAAGAACTTTTTGGCCATCCCAACACAACACAGGTGAGGCTGTGAGGGGCTGCGGACATGCGTGTGCGATTATCTCCAGCTGCGCTCCATTTTCCCACAGGCCTTCACTTACCAAAGACAAGTTACAAGATGAAACTAAGAAGTTCAAGATGGTGACATCAGGGCGTTTAACCAAGGGAGGTTTTCAGAGAGCCAGTCCAGCGGTCACACAGGTAGCACGCGCAGGGGGCAGGTGTAGACCAGGGAGACAGGGAAGGGTACCGAGCCCCCACGCTGAGTAGCACTTCATAGTTTAGAAAGCACATTTCCACCCATCCCCTCACCTGGTACATCAGTTCCATCCATAGGTGAGCAGGTATAGTCCGAGGTGAACTGCTCAGGCAAGGCCACCAATAGACTGAGGTCCTGTCTCACCCCAGGGGCGGCCGGGAAACACGCACAGCCTGGGCCTGGAAGCGCCTCTCATTTAGGAAACCCGATGCTGAGCGCCCAGTCCCAGGCCAGGCGTCCGGGTCCCCCACTGCGGCTTCCAGCCTCTGCTTCCACACTCTCTCCACGTGCCTGTCCCTGGCTTTTGTACTTGGAGATGTTCCAACCACTCCCTGTTTGACCCCAACCCCTTCAAATCTGTTTTTGCTCAAATAGAATCTTAAAAAGTTTGAATATGTTTCAGTTTACCTTTTCACACCACTGGAGAGATGCTTGATTTCCATGGCTAGCTGGGGGCAGAGGATGGGCTAGAAGGTTCTGATCTGGTTAGTGCCGTAGTTAGATGCTCATCTCATTTACTTTCAGGAGGCAAAGGGTGAGGCTACATCCCCCTGTCCTTTGGGTGCGTTTTCTGTGTAATCCCAGAGACAGCAAAAAGCCAGCGCATTGTGACGCAGGGAAGGAAAGGGATGATCGGGAGACACGCAGCGGGGCTCCGCGACGTGTGCCTGCAGGGCGCGGCTTTGAGAAAGGATTCACAGTGACTACTGAGTAAAGACAAAGCCCGTGTGGGGAAGAACCTGTCCAAGAAAAGCCAGTGAGAACGAGTAGAGAAATCCGAGTCTGGGAAGGGCACCATTTGCCTGCCTGCATGATGAGTGTCAGCTGAAGAGGCCACGTTTGGCATACATTTCTTTAATTGAATCTTACAGCCAATCTGCTTAAAGATCTTTCCTCCTGCACCCTTTAGGGAGTTAAAGCTGTAGTCTCCTCCTTTACTCCTTTGTTCTAATAGGCAAGATGCAATTAATACAGGCAAATACATGTATATGTTGGGTTTCTCAACTCGGTTCTGCGTGTTTCGTTGCCTGTTAATAAAACAATTTAATAAAGCAGAAACAAATACACACCATAAAATCATGGGAAAATACTCAAGTAGATGATATATAAATCAGAAAAGGCTTTACATTCTCTGAGGATACATATTTATTTTTCTCACTAACATTACCTGTTAAAATAATTTATTAGTTACCCCTTGCCCTAATTTCACTTCCGGCCACCCAGCTGGAATACAGAACAGCCCTTTTAACTCATCAGATCTCTTCTTGATTGTTCGATGTTTCTTAAAACTTGGCTTTTCTACAGCAACTGTAACCACGTTTGCATCCAAAGCCATCTCAGGGGCTTTCCTTTGAGGGCACTCCTTCAAGCAGGGAAGATTGCCCATCAACTAATGAAAGAAATCCCCTCATTCAACATTCACAGAATTTCTTATCTCTGGACAGAACTGCCAGCATCTCACTCACTCTGAAAGCATCCATAGAACATCAACATAAGCAGCACAAAACCCCTGTGAATACATTTTCCCCAAGCAGAAAGAAAATCCCAGCCACTGCATTGCTTCTTTTTTCCCTCCTGATATTTTCCTTTAAAAATCTGGTTTCATCTACTACCTCTATTCACTGATAGTGGAAACACAACGCTGTCTTGCCAAAACAAAATATCTTAAAACCCCAGATAATAGAAAGCAAGCTGGTCAAGTGACTTCTTTACTCAGCGATCTCACAATGAGAAATGACCTTAGTGGAGAGAGGGTGAGATAAAGCAGTAGAGAGCCCAGAGAGTGGGTAAGGGCATTGGGTGTCAACCCCTTGGGGAAAGTATCTGTCCTTTTTATTTCCTTTTTTCCCCAGAACCTAACACAGGGCCAGGCAAATAGTAGAAGGAAGATGTGTCTGTTTTGCTATTTGAGCCAAAGAGCTTTACACTCTTCACTGTTCGATGCTGAAATGGAGTGTTGAAAGTGATTAGGTAAATTAATCCAGAGTTTAAGACAGGCCAAGGAGTTCATTCTCTGCCATCGCTCTTAGTGTGAATTTAAGCATGACGCTATTTCCCACAGCTCTTTCAGGAGGCAAATGTCCAGATTGCAGAAGAGCTAAAACAGGCAGACGCCTCACCTGAGCCTCTCAAGCAGGTAGCCAGATCATCAGTTTCCCCAGCACAGATGGGAAGGTAAGTGACTGCCAGAAGGAAACTCTCTCCTCTCCCCTGCTCTACCCCATTGTTTAGGTAGTTACTGACACGGGTTGTGTCTCCCAATCTGCTTATAACCACCCAGCTATACATAACAGGGTCTCCCTCAGGCATGCTGGGAACAATAAACAAGTTTCTAAGAATAATAATACTAAAAGTCCAGGAACTACATTAATACAGTGTAAAAGGAAAGTTGTCACCTAGCTATTTGGTGGTACGGGGTAGAAGGGGAGAGCTTTGTGTCACCCCAGGAAATCTCTTTCATCTCACTCTGAACACTGAGCTTTAAATGAATGAGGGTGGTTTTATAAAAATTCTATGAAAAAGAGACACAATCATCCACCTCCAAAGTGGGAAACATTCAATGAAACAAAATGTGTTAATAATCAGCCACTGGTAATTTGGGCTGCCACTGCAGCCATCTGAGTCCCAGGGTGGATATTTACCACGTCTAGAGTGATGTTTTGCAAAATGTGTCCAGAGAGCACCAGCAAATGCAGATTCCTATGTTCCACACAGATCTAAGAAATCAGAGTCTCTGGAAGTGGGAGTTTTGCATATTTGACCAGGTTCCCAAGTGATCCTCAGTATACTGAAGTTTGAGAACTGCTAGTCTAGAGTTCACTGCCTAGTTTCCAGATAGCAATTCTGGCTTGCACGGTGAAAGAGTCAATCATAGGCCCACCAGAAGGGCACAAGCGCAGACTCATTCACGGAGAGTAGTCTACACAGGTGCTTGTCTTCATTCGGTTCCTTTTTAGGATGAAATGGTATCAACTCTCCCTGTTGCCTAGTTGATTCTGAGAGGATTTAGGTGGGTCTTTAATTTAGCCACTTCAAAATTCTGTGTTTTTGATTCATGCCAAGGAATGTAAGATAGGATTTTCTGTTATTCTACTCATATGAAATGTTCAATTATAGAATTTTTGCGGAGTATTAACTGAAGGATGTTCAGTTTACCTGTCCTCATTGGTATTTTAAAATTATCCTTGAGTCAAACCAGGCTCCCTGGCAGTGGCCATTCTTGTCTTTGACAGGACAAGTGAACCAGTTTTACAAAAGTACACTTTGATCGCTGTATCATGTGTTATCAGCAAGCTTTCTCTTAGACGTGCACTGGGAGATATGGCCAAGGACTTGCTTAGTACATCACAATTCATGTCCATTATGAAGACTCGTGGTTTGCTTAACACGGAAAACATGAGCTCTTAGCCGTAAATTATCTTGTATCTCTCTTGGCTTGGCTTTGGCTGGTTGAATTAGTAAATAAATACAAATCTTTTTTTTTAAGATTTTATTTATTTACTTTTCAACAGAGGAGAAGGGAGGGAGAAAGAGAGGGAGACAAATGTCAATGTGTGGTTGTCTCTCATGTGCCCCCTACTAGGGGCCTGACTAGCAACCCAGATATATGCCCTGACTGGGAATCGCACTGGTGACCCTTTGGCTCACAGGCCGGCACTCAGTCCACTGAGCCATACCAGCCAGGGCTCCCTTTCTTAATTTTCCTTTGAACTGGTTTTCTTTACCCCCTTTAATTTTCATCTTGCTTATTATGTTTGTTGTTGGAGGTTTACTGAATCATTTTGTAACAATGAAGGATGTAATAGACTTTTATTACACTAATGACCCAGAGTTACACAGACAACTATGCAAAATCTCACTGAATATAATTCCTATTGTACAAATTATGTCTTTCAACTTTCTATGTAAAATCTCTACTACACACATCCAGCGTTTAAAGTAACACATAATAAAAACAATTTGAATCAGTATGGACTTGACTAAGAACAGCATGTGCCCTCATGGGATATGGAGAGTTTTCCATTATAGGAAGTCATCAAGGAAAAGCTAAGTAACACTTAGCAAAAATATTGTGGAAGAGTTTTCATGTAAGATAACGCATTGGATGACAGATTTCTTGAGCCTCTTCCAACTCTGAAATTCTTAAGTCCACTATTTTAAAAATTACATAGTTTATATTATCAGAAAAAAATAAGTCAGCAAAAGAATTCAAAGAACCATGCATTTCTCAGTAAAGAGTATTTAAAAGAAGGCATAGCCAGTAAAAAATTACATTTCTAGGAATCGGCTGAATGAAATCTTGCCCTGTTTTATCTTGCTTTGGTCAACATTAGCAGGCATACAACTGCTTGCCTGGGTCCCCAGTTTCTCTCTCAGGTTGCATGAATGAGCAAGGCACAATGAAGCCTGAGTGACTTCAGGACTTAAGTTCAGCTTTTGCTTCATATTTCTCTGATAAAACTGTTTTTGAAAAGTATAATCTGCGGTGCCAGGAAATCATTTCACTTAAACTGCCACCTCTGCCAATGACGAGTAATATGAATGTGGCCCTTTTGCATTGGGGGGGGCGTGAAGAAATGGAACGACCGAACGCGTTCTGTAAACGCAGCCCTGAGAGAAGGTGGTTTCCCGGCCGTGAGGCCCTTTGAAATGAGGGATGGAAACAGCAATGAAAGAAAACACATCCGAGCAATCGGAAAAATTCTTCCAAGCGCTGCTCCAACCAGAAGACAATTTTCTTTTGTCCCAAGGCACAAAAATCTGTGTCTACCCATCGGACCCCAGCACGTCAGGGTACAACAGGGCTGTCTCCACAAGTGAGCCCTTCGTCTGATAAGCCCCGGTGGACCCAAGCGGTAATAACAATGAGAAGAACAATGATGATCAATACGAATGTGGTTGTTGAATTCCAGAACAGGTATAAGCTCATAACATGAAACCCAAACTCAAAGATGCTGCAAATACAGAGATTGGGAACTCTGCCGTTTTCGTACCATTGCTGATACCGGGTAGGAGCAGACCAGGCGCAGAGACAGACCACTACGTTGTTCACATTTTTAGAGTCTGTGTTTGTGGTCCAGAGCAGTGGCAGGCAAACTACAGCAGGTGAGACAGAGCGGATGTGCCATATGCTTTTTGTTAAAAAAGGAAAAAGGAGCAGAACACAGCCACCCCATCCCCGTGTTTTGCCCATGGGTGCTTCCCCAGAGCAGCGGGGGCTTGTGCTGAAGATGACATAGTGTGCAAAGCCTGAAATAGTTTTCACCCGCCCCTTCACAGGACAGTTGGATGGCACCAGACCTAAAGTGTGCCTAAACTGTGGCCAATATTTTATGAATGCCCACATGTGCTTCCCTTTGAACTCCATTGTAAATAATTCTTTGCAAAAGTATTTGCAGGAAGGAAGATTGCTCACTTCCGTATTCCTGCTCACATTCTACTACTGTCCCTGTTTTTCCTACAAGCCCATCTTTTAAAAAGCAAACAAATCGTCCAATAAATTATTTCTCTAAGAACTACTAACCAACTCCCTTAAGGCTGGGAGGTATCTATACAATACTATGTTATCAGAACCCAAGTGAGCACCCCAAATCCACGTGGTTTACCCCAAGCCTATGGATTCTTTATGCATTACGTTTCAAAGTCCAGGAGAAAGAGTAAAAACACTGTCCACAAACCTACGACCCAAAAAAGAAATACTAACATACAGCCAATCTCAGCTGGGGACATTCTGAAGTTTGTTGAATTAATCTTTCTCCTCAAAGCTTTGATTCAAAGCCAAGAGTCATCTGATTTCATGGGACTCCAGATTCCTCTTCAAGTCTGGTTTAGGCTGTGTTTTCTGTTTAGGCACTAGCTAGTCCCTGTAATAGAGAGACACTGGCTATCTACTAGAAGTCAAATACTTTCAGTCCTAGTCTGATTTGAGCCCTGGTCTATACCTATTTTGAAAGGTCTTGTTCAGGGTAGGAAGGCATGATCACTGCAGACATAAGTAATTGATTTGGAGGCTCTCATGGGATTTAAATATGGCTTCACAAGACATCCCCGTAGAGCAATGGACGTACCTATTACTCATTGATTGGAGTTTCTGTGAGACACAAAATGTGTTAAAACTCAGACTTAAACACTACACAAGTTTCTGTTTAATTAACTACAGCCTGCTTTACCCCAAAAACATAAGGGAAAGTTTGGCTTGTTCAGAAATCAATAAATTAATTAGATAGATATTTGTGTTTATAGACAATAAGCTTAACAGAAGAAACAATATCCACAGAAGTGCACATCTGCCCACATATTTTACAAATTAATGAATAAGTACTCATACCCCTTTGTCTTTATACTTCTTCCACAGACCACTTAATTAAATGTTATATTATTTTGTATTTTATATTCTATGCACTTAGTAATACTTTTGCTAGCCATAAATCTTTTATGTGCACTAATTTCCTTCTCAACAAAATTTCTTTGCCAGCCCTGGTTTAGGTATTCAGTAAATAGCTCCTAAACTAAGTAATTGCTTGAGGTTAATACCAAATCTCATCCTAGAAAAAAACAATAATTTTCTTCGATTGAAAAAATAACTACTGATGAATGGTAGAGAGAGGCTGTGTCCTAAAAATCAAAATGTGAAACAAGACAGAGCCCCAGCAGGAAACTCAGTCTTTGAGTCTGTTAGTCTCTGCGAGTGACAGGAAACCAAACTTCTTTGGGATTTACATTCCCCGCTAGAACCCAGCCAGCACAGGTGACCAGGTGACAGTGACAGAGTAGTACATAACAGCAGGAGAAGAGCTTCCTGCACTTTCCTCTAATTTCCTAAGAGGCTGGATGAGTCAGAGGGCAGTAAAGATCCATAAGAGTTGGCAGTGAGTACAAACACCATCCAAGTACTGCAGACTCCAGAAACTATCTCCAACACAGCAGAAGGGGCTCCGGAAGGCTCTTTGGCTTCTCCCACCTACAGACTAATGCTTTATAGTGCAAACTGAGCCTGAGAAGCCTTAACTTCCAGTGCAGAGCCTGTCGTTCAAAGACACTGCTGATAGCCTTCAGGTGGCTGAAACAGTCTCACGCCAAGATGAAAGAATAAATTTTGAAGTAATTTGCAAATTAAAATGTAACTTTGAGGGACCCAGAATGAACCCCTTCATTAACTTGCCATATAGACTCAGGATGTGTAGTCAAATTCTGCAAAATCATTCTCAAAAATGAGCTTGGCCTTTGCAGGTACTAATAAAACTAAAGTACATATACCTTACAGTTTTGGCATCAAAGATAGGCTTTCTAATTATTTTTTAGTTTCCACTAGATTGGTGAATTTCCCTGTAGCTCATCTGAGTCGAATCATATAACTATGTTCCATTTAATTGAGGGTGAAGGGAAAATGAAAAAAGACTCACCCTGGCCAGTATGGCTCAGTTGGTTGAAGCATCATCCTGTAAACTGAAAGGTTACGGGTTTAATGCCTGGTCAAGGCACATGCTTAAGTTGTGGGTTCAGTCCCTGGTTAGGGTGCCTACGAGAGACCACCGATCAATGTTTCTCTTTCACATCAGTGTTTCTGTCCCTCTCCCTTCACTCCCCTCCCCTCTCTCTAAAATCAACAAGCATGTCCTCTGGTGAAAATAAAAATAAAAACCTCATAGACACAGACAACAGGATTGTGATTACCAGAGGGAAGGGGGGTGGGGGAGGTAGAAGAGGGTAAAGGGGGATAAATGGTGACAGAAGGAGACTTGACTTTGGGGTGGTGAACACACAGTACAATGTACAGATGATGTGTTGTAGAATTGTATACCCAAAACCTATATAATTTTATTAACCAATGCCACCCCAATAAATCCAATAAAAAAGACATAAAAATTCTATATCTATGTAAAGTGATAGATGTTACACTTAAAAAATGAGTAGCTAAAAGTGTTTGGATCAAAAAACAAATAAGCCTCATACGATACTTTCCTCAATATTTCAAGCAAAACCTTCATGTCACTGTTCTCTGAACCATAGACCTTGAACCAAAGGTTATCCAAAATGTCAAGGTGAAGTAAGCAAGATGCAAAGAGAAGCTGGTTGTGTCTTATTAAATGTAGCTTAGTGGATAGAAACTTGAAATGTAATGTTCAATTTGCAGTCTTCATAGCAAACTAAAGAGCATTTCTAAGGCGGGTGTCTGCAAAATGTAAATAATAACGGTGCCAACACCTGTTGGACACAACTAAGTCTCCGTTTCTACATCTCTCCGGTGGGCCTTCCTCCTCTGGAGACAGGGGAAGATGACAACATCTTCCATACTCACTTACGGCTAGAACTCCGTGTTCAAGATGTGTTGTTCTGCCGATTACATGTGCGTAAGCAAGTGTGAAAGAGAAGATAGGACAAAGGCCACCTTCTGGCTGCTTTAGGCTCTGGAAACCAAGGGCACCAAGACCAGATTTTGTTTCTCCCCACAGTCATGGCTGAGTATGCAGCCCCAGCTCACAAAGGTCGGGGGGGCTATGGCCAGACTCCGCATTTCAGTGGCCCATCAGGGGTTTCATGCGTCTTGATGGGGAATGCTTCGATGGGGCTTGTTGACATGGTTTCCTGACCTGTGGATTGAACCTATGGCCCTGTCACCTCACAGTCCCTTACCTGGTAGGTACCAGGGCAGTCTCTGATTTGGGCAGAAGTCGCAGAGCATCTTTCATGTGCTCTTTGGCCACGCAGGTCTCTTTTGCAAACTGCCAAGTCTTTTTTATGCTGAGGTACAGTTAACAAACACTGCTCTTACGCGTTCAAATTAATACCTTTTGACCCATGTATATCTCTGTACAACCACCAACCCACTTGAAGGAAAAACATTTTCATCCCCCCAGAAAACTCTCATCTCCCTCTGAAACCACACCCCCTGAAAAGCAGGCAGAAGGCGAGCATCCTTTCTGATTTCTAACACATGAGATTTCAAGTTTTGCTTGTTGCTGGAATTTATAAAATGATATTAAGTACACCATACTCTTTTATGTAACTGGATTCTTTTACATGATTACTCCATACTGAACTCCATTTATGTTGTGGCCTGAATCATTAGTTTGTTCTTTAAAAAAAAAAAAAAAACGTATTCCTGAGAAGTATTGCTTTGTAGAAATATACCACAATAAGTTTACCCATTCTCCTATAAATGGACTTGGTTGTTTCAATTCTTAGGCTATTATGAATGAAACTTCTATAAGCTTCCTTACACAGTTCTTTGGTAGTCATGCTTTCCTATCTCTTGGCTCAATATCTAGGGGTAGAGTTGCAGCATCACGGGGTTGATTGCACTGCATGTCTTAAGAAATGGCCAAGGCCAAACCAGTTGAACCATTTGTACTCTCAGCATCAATATATGGGTGCTCTAGCTCTCCAAATAAATGGAAACATTTAGTATTGCCAGTCCTTTCAATTTTACCCATTCTTGTGTTGTCAATAAAATATCTGTGTGGTTTTCATTAATATTTTCATTGCTTACTGGCTACTCATAACAATTTTTGTGAAATGGGTGTTCAAGTACTTTGACAATTTTTAAGTCGGGCTGTTAGTCTCTTTATAATTGATTATAGTAGACCTCTCTATATTCCATTAGATGGAGTTTTGACATGTGCATAGATTTTTATAACCACAACCAGAGATAGGATACAGAAACACTTCCATACCCCGAAGAATGATCTCATGAAACCCATTTGTATTCAGAACCTACCCCCAACTGAACTCCTGGCAACCACAAATCTTTTCTGTCTTCCTACATTGTTGCCTTTTCCAAAATGTCAAATAAATGAAATTATACGGTATAGAACATTATAACGCTGGATTTTTTCTCATAATGCATTCATGATTCATCCAATGTGTTGTACATATCAATAGTTTTTCTTTTTATTGTTTAGTAGCATTCCTTTAGGTTGATTTGTTTTTGAAAGATAAACTAACCTTGAATTCTTGAGATGAAACCTAGTTCGTCATGGCATAATTTTGTTATCTTTTGTTCTATAATGCTAGATTGATTTGATATGTTTAGTTAACAAATGCTGTGT
>VMDR010007005.1:0-42587 GCA_007922815.1 Macrotus californicus | reverse complement strand
CTAGCACTTATCAATATGTCGCTCCTTAAGTCACCTATAACTTCCCTATAACTCCCTTGTTTTCAATTCTAACAATATTATTTAGTCTTTCTATCACTGGAATTTTATGGTCCCTTGACCTCTATGCCATGACATATACTAGTCCTCCTTTTGCTTGTCTGACAGGGCCTCCCAGAGTTCCTCTGTGACCTTTATTCAGGAGGATGACCAGGGGGATGTATCCTTAAAACTCTTACTAACCTTTTTCCTAGCTCAGGTCCTGGAATGAAGCAGAAGCTCAGTGTTTTCAAAAACACTGCATAAGTGAAATAAGACCTATCTCCAACTTCTGACCTTCATTGTGTGACCTGCTGTAACTAGGCCCAGCCGGGACTACAGGCCCCAATTACTCTCTAGTCCCATCATTCATTCAACAGACATTTAAAATTGGAAGATTTTGCAGATAAATCTGGATTTCTTCTCTTGCTTAATGTGAAACTGTAGTAACACTGAGTTGGCATTTCTTTAGAGCAACTTGTCATGGAAGTGAGTAGACACTACTCTCTAATGGACAGACATGTGCTATCAACTTGATTTGATTAATTAATTTACCTTGCCTGCCTGTGGTATTTTAATTTGGCTTTCCTATTTCAATCTGTTATTTATACCCAAACCTTATCTCATGATATCCAAAGGAAGTAATGATAGCCCTGGGTAGGTGTCTTGTTAGAAAGGGGTTTGGTATTCTGAACATATTTACTTCTAAAATTAGGTCCTCCATATACGTTTATTGGTTGACTTAGCATGCAATTGACTTATAAATAACTTTTGGAAACTTTAATCTAGGAAATGGAACCTGTAAAGTCATGTCTTCATTATCTGTGTTTTATAGAGAGGGCCACCACAAGCATAAAATAATACCTAAGCTAATCAGTGCAGATGTGTCTTGTTAAATAGACCCACAAAACAAAGATTTGAACTTATTAAGCCACAACTTTATGACTTAATAGCTTTTGTTATGCTCTATTTAGTTCCTTTATAAAAGGAATCAGTGCTATATACTTTTGACTAGTAACTAGCAAGCCCAGGTGAGGCATGATTATAAATAACTGTTTGAGCTTTTTAAATTGAACTCAGCACTAACACCCAGTATTTTAAAAAGTCAACATTTTAATAAAACATATAAATATTTAAGAAAAAAATTTTGCTTTAGTACAGTAACTATATTCATTCATTCATCTTCAGCTTTTAAATTTAAGGTCATTTTTTAAAGTATATTTTATTGGTTATGCTACTACAGTTGTTCCATTTTTCCCCTCCTTTGTCCACCTCTGCCCAGTGCCCCCATTCTTCCAGCAATCCCACCCCCTTAGTTCATGTCCATGGGTCGTACATATAAGTTGTTTGACTTCTCCATTTCCTATACGATTTGTAATCTCCCCCTGTCTATTTGTAGCTACTAATTATGCTTCTTATTCCCTGTACGTTTCTTCCCACCCTCCCCACTCCCTCTCCCTGCTGATAACCCTCCAGGTGATCTCCATTTGTATGATTCTATTCCTGTTCTAGTTGTTTGCTTAGTTTGTTTTTGTTTTCTTTCTTTTAGGTTCAGTTGTTGACAGTTGTGAGTTTGTTGTCATTTTACTGTTCATAGTTTTGATCTTCTTTTTCTTAGATAAGTCCCTTTAACATTTCATAGAATAAGGGCTTGGTGATAATGAACTCCTTTAGCTTTACCTTGTCTGGGAAGCACTTTATCTGCCCTTCCATTCTAAATGATAGCTTTGCTGGATAGAGTAATCCTGGATATAGGTCCTTACCTTTCATGCCTTTGAATACTTCTTTCAGTTCCTTCTTGCCTGCAAAGTTTCTTTTGAGAAATCAGTTGATAGTCTTATGGGAATTCCTTTATAGGTAATTCTCTTCTTGCTACTTTTAAGATTCTCTCTCTAACTTTTTGGCATTTTAATTATCATGTGTGTTGGTGTAGCCCTCTTTGGGTCCATCTTGTTTGGGACTGTCTGAATTCCCTGGAGTTGCATATCTAGTTCCTTTGCCAGATTGGGGAAATTTCCTTTCATTATTTTTTCAAATAAGTTTTCAATTTCTTGCTCTTCGTCTTTTCCATCTGGCACCCCTATGATTCAGATGTTGTATGTTTAAAGTTGTCCCAGAGGTTCCTAAGCCTCTCCTCATTTTTTTGAATTCTTGTTTCTTCTTTCTGTTCTAGGTGAATGTTTATTTCTTCCTTTTGTTCCAAATCATTTATTTGAGTCCTGGCTTCCTTCCCTTCACTGTTGGTTCCCTCTATATTTTTCTTTATTTCACTTTGTATGACCTTCACTTCTTCCTATATTTTGTGGCTGTACTCAATTATCTCTCTGAGCATCCCGATTATCAGTGTTTTGAACTCTGCATCTGATAGGTTGTCTATCTCCCCATCGCTTCTTTTTCTGTTTTTTTTTTTATCTGTTCTTTCATTTGGGCCATATTTCTTTGCCCCCTCAATTTGTTGTTGTACTTGTTACATTGTAAGGGGTGGAGCCTAAGGTATTTGCCAGGGTTGGGCAACTGGCTTCATTGTGTTTTGGTCCTGTATGTGGGGGAGGGGTCAGGCAGGGAAAATGCCACTTGCTTGACTCTTGCCGTGCTTTCAATCACTTCCTCCCTTCCCCCAAGTGACTGGTACCCTTCCAGATGCTGCCTTGGTGCTGATTCCCCAAGTGGGTGAGCTTGTAAACTTTCTAGGACCCCGTGGGTCCCTCCAACAGACTGTCCTAAGACACCAGCAGTTTCTTCCACTGTTGCAATTTCTGTAGGTTTTTACAGCCAGAAGTTATAAGGCTTTGCTTTCTTGGTGCCAGAACCCTGGGATTGTTTGGTCTGTCCTGGTGCTAGAATTGCTTGCTCCCCAGTTGTCTCTCCTGGTTTTTATCTGTATGGAAATGTGGGACCTCTTGGTCCACCAGCCACTGTCTTGTCCACCCAGTCTGCTGCCTTGCCACACGTCCTCTCCACCCTGGCTCCCCATCTCTGCCCTTCCTCTCCATCTAGATAATGTTTCTTTAACTCCTTGGTTGTCAGATTTCCATACAGTTTGATTTTCCTGAAGTTCTCTTTGTTTTTTTTTGTTTGTTTGTTTTTAGATTGGTTGTTATCTTTCTTATGGTTGTTGAGGAGGTGAAATGTATCTACCTATGCCTTCATCTTGGCTGGAAGTCCCAAAGTCATATATTTTTATAAGGTCATAATCAGTGGCTTATACAACATTATCTTCTACTTTTTCATTTAGCATTGTTTTAACATGAGCGTTGATCTATCTATATTTCATAATTAACCTTTTATTGGCATCACATATCCTATGTCAAATGTGCTCCATTTTGGAGACTTGGATTTTCTTAAGTTTTTCACTGTTAGAGAAATGGTGTTACAAATATCTTAATTTTTTTTATTCCCTTTGAATGATTTCTTCCCATTTCTCCTTAAAACTCTTTTCTCCCTTGGCTTTTTGGAAAGTACTTGTCATAGTCTTTCTCTGCCTTTTTTTAAATAGCCTCTTTATCTGTTCTTGACTCTTAATTGTCATCTAGGTCTCTGAAGCAAACCACTTGGGAGTTTTTCACTTTTTTAGGAGGTAAAGTGGTGAGTAGAATATGGCTGCTGCATTCACAGACCACTCAGTCTAGAAGAAGATATAGGCATTCAAGTACACTTGCAAGAGAGTATGGGTTCTGTACAAAGAAGACACGCTGCAGAGGCTTGTTAGTTCTACTGGGTGAGGGAAGATCAGAAAAGTTTATACAGAGGATATTGTTTTTGAATTCAGTTTTGAAATAGGGGTAGAAATATGAAGGAGCACTAAAATAAATTCCAGGGCAAAGGTAGGAAACTATTGCTATAAACAAGGCATGAGATGACAGGGGTCTAAACCAAGATGGCAGTAATAAGAATGGACAGATAGGAGGGTGGAAAAACCAACTAGGATTTGGTCACTGATTGGCTACATTCAGTGAGGTAAAAGAAGGAGATGGAGTCCCATGTTTGTGACTTCAGTGACAATAAATATTTGTCCAGTGAATGAACTGCATAGATAATGGTATGAACACAGGTAGAGAATTGAGATAATTAATTCAGTTTTGGCTGATTTAAGTTGGAGGTGCCAGTGTCAGATGAGTTGTTGGATGTATAATGAAACTAGACATCTGGAGAGAGGTTTGGGCAGGAGCTGTAGAACTATGTGGTCAGCTCTGAGCTGTTTCTTATTTCCACTTGTTGTAGGACATGCCTACCTAGATAGTCTGCCATCACCTGAAATTCATCATAATCAAATTCTAACTCATCAGCTTTCTCCCCAAGCTAGTTTCCCTAACTCCTTCATGGTTAATATGGCACTGTTAAACCATTAGCCTCTAGACTCTAAGTCACAGAGATACGCTTTATGCTTTTTATCTTTATTGATATTGCCAAAGTTGCATATTATCAAGTCCTGCAATTTCTGTCTTCAAAATTTCTCTGGAAACCTAGGTTTTAGTCCTGACTCTGCTGCTAACTGGGACGATGATTGACTTGTACAAACCTCAAAACCTTCCAAAACCTCAGTTTTTACATCTGAAAAAAGGAGGGCTTTGAATCAGATAGCCAGTGGTTTCTCTTCCAGGTATTTTGTCTATTGCCTTTTCTTTCTGATTCTGACATTACCATTTAGGTTATAACTGCCTCCAAACTGGTGTCACAGCTTTTGGTGTAATTCTCATTCATCCCATGCATGTAACTGTCACCTGAAGCTTCCTTAAATACTAATCTTTCATGTTATATCCTTGTTCAAAATTAGCCTAATGGCTCCGTTTTGCTGATTGCATTAAGTATCAAGATTTTACAAAATGATTTCTACTTAGCCAAGCTTCTCTCTCATTGCCTTATAACATCACCCCTTATATCCAGTCAGTTTAGGCTTCTGGCTGATTTCTTCAAAGAATTTGATCATGATCTTTACCCGACTAGAAAATCCAGTATCTTTTTCTCTGAATCCTAAACTGTCTTGCAAAAATCAACTCAAGTCCCCTCCTCCAGGGAGATTGTACTGAACTATTTCATCCCTTAGTATTCTCTCTTCCTTAGATTTCCAAGAGTGTTTATATTCTGTATCACAATTTAGCTATTCATAGACTTGATTTTTGACTGATTCTTGTGTGGGGACCATCTTCTGTGTGTGCCACAGCCTAACGGAGTATGAAGCCTAACACCATAAATACATATTGGTATATTGGCTTTCAGGAGCACACACATTTCTCAAAGAAAGGAACAGACTATAACCTCAGTGCTTGAAATAGCAAAACAAAATAACAAAGGCGGAGCTCTGTTGGAGGGATAGCACCTGTAAGATGATTAAAAAATAATACACCAGCATGGACATGGGTAATTGAAGAGCCTAAATAGTCTATTAAATAGAAAATTAACTCTTGAATTATTTGTGGTGTTTACATGCAATTACCAATTTGGGAATTAAGGGTTTAGGTATCATCATTAGAAACTGTGCATTTAGGGATTGAATCATCTGCACTATCGTAAAAACATTTTGGTTTTAAGAATACCATTTTTAACTAATGGAGAAATTTAGTGCAGTTTCAAGTTGCATATTGTTTTAACAGTTCAGAGTTAAAATAGATTACATGAATTTTGTGAAGAAAGCAGCCACAAAATAAGCCATAGAGTACTTGGTTATGCCTCTAGGTAATAAATACTTAGCTGAGTTTTAGAATGTGTATGCCTCTTTGGACTTCGTAATTTATTTCTATTACATTACTTTTTAAAATAAAGGAGAACTTATCTGTGACACTTCATCTTTTCTCCATAACTGTCATCAAGCACTTACCTGCTTTTGCAATTATTATTTAGCACTTTCAAATATTGCAAGTCACCTTGAAGTAATTTTAATTATTATAAGTGTGTTACAGAAATACTGTGTGATTTTATATGAATTTCTATATGAAATTTTTCTGGTATCTCTGGGTTTTTGGCTATTTCCTGCTTATAAGAAAGTTTGTTTTGCTACATTACTGCCTTCAAAAAGTTTCAAGTCTCCCAGATTAACAGTGCACCACAGAGCAAAGACAGGCTAACCTATAGCCAGAATTTAAATGGCCTAATGCAAGATACCAAAGAGAATCATGATTCATATTCTATGTTGCATAAGTTGAACAAATATCTAGACTCCCAAGAGCTGGATGTTAGCAGGCTTTAACACGGTGATTCTCAGTGTAGCAAAAGTAGTTGAAAACCACATCAAGGATTGAAAAGCTGAAGGGTCAAAACTGTCCTAAAGCACAGGAGACCCAGGGAATATGAAGCATGGCTGAGACCTTGTGGTTTCCATCTGTTCAAAAACAACTTGGGTAAACATTCCAGTTGGTATTCATTTCATGACCTTATCCTGCTGGTATTTGCTTACTCTTCACTACATATGCATTATATATTTTTATTAACTGCATGCAATCTCTTTTTCTGTGATATGGATGTGATTGCACAGTTACTTGTCATATACAGTAGCCCCCCGTTATCCACGGGGGATATGTCCCAAGATCCCCCTGTGGATACCTGAAACTGCATACAGACCTCTGTTAGAGTTCAGTTTATAAGTTAAGCACAGTAAGGGATTAACAGCAATCACTAATAATAAAATAGAATAATTATAAAAATATACTATACTAAAGGTTATGTGAATGTGGTCTCTCTGTCTCTTTCTCAAAATGTCTTACTGCATTGTGCTCACCCTGCTTCTTTTGGTGCCGATGAGATCGGATACAGTGCTAGCATGGTGAGATAAAGTGAAATATTCAGAATGGAGCACAATTTGAAACTTATGAATTGTTAATTTATGGAATCTTCCTTTTAATATTTTCAAGTTGTGGTTGACTCTGGGTAACTGAAATTGTGGAAATTGAAATCATGGATCAAAGGGCACTAACTGTAATAATAATGACACCATCATGTGATTTATATTTTACAGTTTACAAAAGAGTTTCATAGACACTGTTACATGCAATTCTTACGACAAGTTTGTGATGTAGGCAGGGCAGAAGTTATTTTACTCATGAGTAATTTGAGGCTAAGAGCAGTTAATTGATTTTTAATAATGGTTTCAATGTTATGTATATTTTACAATTAAAAAATAAAAATAAAGGAACTGGTACTAATACATGCTATCACATAGATAAATCTTGAAAACATTATCTACGTGAAAGAAGCCAGACACAAAATACCACATGATTCCACTAATATGAAAATGTTCTATAATTTTGGGACATTTGTACATACCTGTAAATATACTAAAAACTATTGAAATACATACTTTAAGCGGGTGACTGGTATGTATGGTATGCGAATTATATTTCAATAAAGCTGTTAAAATTTTTAATTAGTTTTATATCTAGGATCACATTTATTTGAACTTATGAAGACCTTAAGTGGTATCCAGTAAGTTCTGGAACCAGATTCTGATGATGTGCTGGAAAAATGAAGAACAAGTAAATGAATAAAAACTGAGATTTAGAATGGTTGTCAGGGAAGATCAGGAAGATCTATGAGCGGGCTGGTAGCTCTCCAGTCATGGTAGCAAGAACAGAGGCAAGACTACGAAACAAACTGGTTGATCACAGACCTTTATTCTGGTCTCTATCATTCATTAAGCAGCCTACACAAATCATTTTCTTTCTCTCTTCCTCAAGCAGCCAACAGCTGCATCCAGGCAGGAAGTGGAAGACACAGCATTGGAAGACCTTGTAGAGAAAAAAAATCACAGGTGAGATCTCTGCTTATTCCAGCTTAGGTGAAGTTAGAACTGGAAAAGTGTATCAGTGTGACTTTCCGAGGATTCTTTTCTTTAAAGCTGAGGCCTGCAGAAGACTTAGCTGAAGAATGCAGGTGAGGCTCACGAAAGTGCGCAGCTCAGCCATCAATTCAAAGTATCTTCCAGAAAAGCAAATTCTTGTACAGCTTCTATTGCATTATCCAAATCTCTCCCCTGGAGGATTTTCTTCTTTCCTTATTGAGCAGAGCAGTAGGCATCTTTTGCAAATAGTCTCCGCCAAAATTTCCACACCTTAGGATCCGCCTTAACCAAGGCTTTCACTAGCGAGGGAGGCAGCTTGGAGACACAAGCCCCAGGTGCACGTGCCGCTGGGGGCTCAGGGGCTCAAGGGCTCAGGGGATATGGGGCTGTGGGGCTGCTGTTGCCTTCCCACTTGACCTCTCCTCCTCAAGTGGCATGGACTTCCAGCAGCCACCACCCTTGGCCCTGAGTTTGCTGTGCGCTGTTTTTTTTTTTTTTTAAGATCACAGCTAATAGAATGGTGTTGAAAGGGGAGTCCAGGTCTCTTGACCCACAGTCCAGACATCTTTCTATTACTCTTGGATTTCTGTTACAAGCTTGTTATTTATCACATTCATGGGTAACTTTGTTTAATGGGAAAATGGTGATAAAGATGTGAAAGTATTCATATTTTGTGGAAGAATGAGGATGAGGAATGAGTTCCCTTATGTTGCTGTTTTAATTTTGAATTGGATTTGATGATCAATAGAGCAATGAATAGATACAATCTTTGTTATAATTGTTGTTGTTATATACAAAACCCTACAGTTACCTGAGCTCTTGATTTATGGGATCTTGGAGAACACAACTTATTTTCAAATAGTTTCAGAGAGGGGGGGCTCTTGTTTGTGATCTAGAAATCATATACAAAATATTTATTTCTAATCTAAATCCTGACTGCTGCCATTTAGGCCCAAATTCTTTTGTTCAGTAGATGCTAGTGTAAAATTTTTATTTATAGTTTTGGAAGGGTGCAGGAAATATATTTGAATGATTTCTCACTTGTGACAAGCCCTAATAACTGATAGTCCCAGGCATTGAACTGAGTGTCCTTCTGCTGGGATGGCTATTTTGAGGGGAAAAGACAGAAACTGGCAAAAACTTTTTTCATACAGGTGTGATTTTATGGTGGAATTTTATGATTGAAAGCAATCAAATATCGTATATATGGTTTATGATGTTATCAGCTTCTAGGTTGAGATTTCTTTCTCATTATTCATGTTTATTTGGCTTAAAGCAAATTAAAAATCAGACAAGAATATTGTGATGTAATTTTGATTTTGCTGATGTAATCTGACACCTGAGCAACTTCAGAGAAATCTTCTTCTTTTATTTGTGCTATTTAGTTCTGTTCTGAAAAATGCTTTTGCTTTTTCAAAGGCAGATATTGTGCTTATCTATATGGCTTGTGCAATTTTGAGCATTCCAGCAACACTTGGTATTAATGAGAAACAAGAAAAGCTATGCATATGAGAGTTATGTTTTAGCTTCAAAGATTTTAAATTTGGGATTTTAAAAGATAGTCCACTCGGAAGAAAATATTGTAGTTAGAGTTTTCAGACTATGGTATATATTGATGTATTTCTTTGATTTTTTTCTCAATTTGTACAGTACATGGGATAAAATTCATGAAAGAAGCTTATGTTTGTCCCTTCTGGAGTCCCAGTTTGTTATTATGCATGTTTAGTGCCAGAAACAGGTGTCTCTTTCAGAGAGATGTTACAGCACCTGTCACCTTCATAGCTTGTTTGTGAGCAGTCACCTTTCCATGGTGATATGTGGACTTGGCCCTGCCCAAATCTGATTGGCCCAGTTGTGAGCGTCAGACCAAAAGGCAGCATTTATATGCTGACCAGTCTATCCTTTTCAATGTTAGCCTCCCAGTTCCGCTGGCCCCTAAGCTTCATAATCAGCATGCTCACACACATGTGCACGCCTTACCCTGTTTCTTTATTTTTCTACATATCCAGGCCTTCTTATTATCTGTTTGTTGGTACCCCCAGTCCATCTACTTACCACCCAGTGCCTGATTTTCTACTTTTTTTTTTTTTTTAAATCTCCCATTTGGTTCCTACTGCATCAGTCTCCATCCTTTTCTTTTCTTAAGCCCCTTCTTTCTCCATCATAAACATATCCAAGCTTAAATAAATGATTAGAAATCAATATCTATGGATGTCATTTCAAATTTTAATATTGTGACTGGATAGCATTTATGAATGGATAGCATCTCTGTGTGGCATACACATACTAGATATGACTCTAATGAGCCATGGACATCTGAAAAATTAGTCAAATCAATTTTCTTTTTGCCAGTGCTCCTTATTGTTATGGATTAAATTGTGTCCTCCCTTCCCTATCCTCCCAAATTCATATATTGAACCTTTAACCCCCAATGTGACTGTATTGGTTGTAGGGTCTTTGAAGTGGTTACAGGGTGGGGCCTTAATCCAATATGACTTATGGTGTCCTTGTAAGAAGAGGAAGAGACATCAGGTAGACTTGCACACAGAGAAAGGACCTTGTGAGGACACAATGAGAAGGCAAGGACACTGTGAACCAAGGAGAGAGGACTGAACAGAAACCAACCCTGCTAGCACCTTGGTCTCCAGAACTGTGAGAAAATACATTTTTGTTGTTTAAGCCACCCAGTCTGTGGTACTTTGTAATGGCAGCCCTAGCAGACTAAATACACTTAAATGTGGCAGAGTTTCAAGACATGATTTTAGTGGACTTTGACAAGACATGATTTTAGTGGACTTGGATTTGAACAACTCAAAATGATATACTTAATTCCAATGAGCATCAGTGTCAATACCTGATTGATTAAACTCTGTAATTGTAACACCTGGAGACAGTACATTCAACATTGGTGTTAGTGGGGGTGTGATCAGACCTTAGTGGCCTGTGCTTCTCAGTTATGCAAGATAAATAAGTTCTAGAGATCTTTTGTAGAACTTTGTGCCCACAGATAATAATACTGCATTGTACACTTAACAACCTGTTAAGAGGGTAGATCTCATGTTAAGTGTCCTTACAAGAAAACAAAACAAAGGAATCCCCTCTCCTGTTTATTCACCTCCCCACTCCCTGCCACAGCTTGTTTGACATCTCAGGTAAGACACACTTTGGTGTCTTCATTTGTCCTGAGTACTCTGTGTCCTGAGATCTAGAGCACTGAAACCTCTGACTTAGGACTAATATTGATCAGAAACTATAAATATTCATGGCCTAGTACCCTTATTTAAGAGGATATATGGTATAACATGATCTATTTAGCTTGGGGTTTCAAGATGGTTGTTGATGATCACTTCATTAGTAATTTGTTTTTTGAAACTTGAATCTGCATACCTCATTAATTTAGCTGATGCGTAGAGAGCCCATGTTGAAAATCAGTCTCAGCTCTCAAATGATAAACAATTTTTAAATATGAATTATAAATTACATCTACCACAACACAAATCAGAGGCTCAGACAGATAATGTGGATTTAAGTTTGATCATGATACTTGGTAACAGGCAATCACTCGTGGCTGTGCATCATGTACATGTACACAGCCCTTTGTGGAGTAGGACTGGCCTCTCTGAAGGTTGTCTTGCAGGTTGCATCAGTCATGGCTTAGTTAGGAAGCAGTACTATGAGTATTATGGAAATGCGAGATTTCTTACAGGAATGAGGCCAGACACAAATGTGGGAGGAACTGGGGAAATAACGTCCTGAAGAGGAGTTGGAGGATCCGAGAAGGACTTACTAACCAGTATGCCTGAAGTACTGGCCAAGGTGGAGTCAGCCAGAGCTTGCAGGGAAGGCTGCATTGCCTGATCTGAGAAGCCAAGCTCATGTAGTTCCAAGGTGGGGTCATAGAAAAGTCTTTAGGAAGCTATTGCTTCTGTGTGGCTACTACCCCTTAGAGCCCACAGCTGAGTAGCTGGTGGTGTTCCTGGCACCACTCTTGGCCAGCTGGGCCATTGCTTGTCAAAAAGAGCTGGACACAGAGCAGTGGAGATTGAGGATGAATTGGGACCTACTAGGCTACCATGTGTGACTGACCACCTTCTAAGAGTAAAGGCTGCTGCTTCACTTCTGTCTTCCAAATCTTGCACAAATTCTTCCTCTGGCCAACGTAAAATTAGAACCTTAAGGATTCTTAGTTTAACCGAGTTGACATAACACAGCATGGCACACCACAGGGCTATCGGTTTTCACAGGGCCCTGTAGGACAGTAGAGTTATTGTTTGTGGTTTAGAACCAGCACCACGTTAGGAGTATCATTTGAGGGTTGTTGGAAGGTACATCTGCTAGAAATATCCCCTCATTCACCGATCTGTCTTCGGTGGTGCCCAGAGTTCTCACCATTTATGTCTTTTTGGGTTAAAGTATTATGTCTATAAAAATTCCCAGTTAAAATACATAATCTTACAGGGAGAATTAATACCTTAAATTTTGTTAGTCCATCATGTATATAAACCTTACTTTATCACTTTGCTGGCCTGACATCTGAAAAGGTAGAGAAGATGGAGAAAGCTCCATTGTTATCCTAGAAGGTAAGGATGAATTGAGCAGCTTGATGGAAACCCGTAAAGATACAGGGGATGTATAACTGGAGAAGAAAGTGTGCAAAAGTGGAATAGGCCTGCTTACCTGTATTTTGTAGTAATACTTCTGCCTAAAATTAGCCTCTCCACTATACTGATGAAGGAAAAAATTACAAATGGTACTCGTGAGATGTTAATATTCATATTTGTGTTCATGGAGTTACCACGAGAATATTTAGAATAATTTTCAGTCTGAAAAGGTATGTGACTGTGCGATGATTTGTTCTTTAGTACTTGGAAGATCACCTTATTTTCAGCTTGCCTGGTCTTTACACACACTACTTTAATTTAGCGTTGATGGATTCCATTGTGAATCTTGGGATGGAACTTTAAGACCAGGGTGTTCATTAAGCTTCCATTCCTTCCTTTCCCTGCCATCCTTCCCCTCTCCTCCCCTCCCCTCCCCCACTCTTCTCCCCTCCCCTTCCATTCCCTTCTTTCTTTCCTAGTATGGTTTTTTAAACAAAATGCAGTGGTGATTTCTGTCTCTGACCTCTGGCAAACTGTGATCTTCTGCAAACTGGCTTGGGTGCTTTCCTCTCAATGGGCAAGATTGGGGCACCTGGAAGCAGTTACTCATGTTCTGGTTAATGGGAGACGCAACGTGTAAGAGCAAAATTGGGCAAACATGATAGGATGACCTCGAGGACATTTGAGGTGAGCAAGTTCTAGTTTATACATGAGACAGCAAGATAAATTAATGAGGAACATTGACAGTCATTTATACCACTGGCATCAGCAGGCATCTCGGCTGGGCTGCTGAGAAAAGGTCACAGCTCACCTGTCATGGAGACAGCCAACAGTGAGGCTAAAAATAATTTGTTTTCAAACATTGTTTAGATACTTTATACTCCGTGGTGACAGAGGAGTGTCTCTTTTCCTCTCCCACCCCTTGACTCTTTAGCTCACTTGTGAGCATGCACGTGCTTTCTCTTACTAAAAACACGCAGAAGCAATAAATCAACCAGTTTAAGAAGACCCTGCCAGCCCAGCACAGATCGATTTCACAGGGAAGTCGATTGGCTGCTAATAGAATTACAACTACCTGTCAAAATAGGGAAGACATATCTGTGACAATGACAAAGGGCAAATCAATTTAAGAGGAAGTTTTTTTTTTCTCCCAGAGACATAGATGTGGAGTACGTGGGTGTCTGAGAGTCTGTAATTGTGAATAGAAACCATATACTTGGACTGTTAAAGAGAAGGTTATGTCAGTGATTCTGGGAGAGGATACCCTTCTTTCAAGGTGCTGTGAATTGTCAAGGACATCTGTCTGGCAAATCTTTATTTTCTAAGTCAACTTGATTGTGTTCAGAGGCCTCATAAAACTGTTCACAGTGTGACTTTCACTAACAGCAATGTCCATGTGCTGACTTAGTTTCTTGCAAGGGGAATCTTAATCATGAGACAACTCCCAGCCTAAATCCATTGTGTATTAACCCGAGGCTCTTTTAGGTCAAGGACTTGATTACTAAAGACAATTTAACATGCATTAACTTAGCCCAACACTGTAGATTTTTGGCAAAACAAACAAAGAAACTGTAAATAATAAGAAATATATATTTGGTCTCTTCCCCTATTTCCTGACCTATAGCTTCTAAAACTCTTGGAATCTCTTAAGTGACAAGTGTCTTTTTATATGGTAATGAGATGACTGGTGGCTGGGGGACTTCTATATAACCTTGGATGGGAGCTGGTTTCCAGGGGAATCAACCATGTTATTGAAAGTTTGGAACTTTCATTCTTCCTCCTATGCTCCTCCTCTGTCTAGGGAGGGAAGAGAAACAGGGAGCTGAGTTAATCACCAGTGCCCAGTGATGAATTAATTATAACTATGTAATAAAACCTCCATAAAAATTGTAACTAAAGCGGTTTGGAGAGCCTTCAGATTGGTGAACACATGAACCCAGAGAATGTGGAAGCACCCAGAGAACACGGAAGATCTGTGCACACACCAAAATCCCATCCCCTACTGCCTTGTTTTAGGTATTTTTTTCTCTTTGGCTGTTCTTGAGTTGTATCTTCTATAATAAACATGTAACAGTAAGTAAAGTATGTTCCTCAGTTCTGTGAGCTGCTCTAGCAAGTGAGCAAACCTGAGTGGGGGGGGGTGTGGGTACCTCCAATGTATAACAGGTCAGTGAGAAGCTCCAGTGGGACAAAACAATTGACAGTTTTGTGGGACTGAGCCCTTAATCTGTGGGGTCCATGCTAACTCCAGACAGTGTCCGAACTGCTTGGTATGGAAAGCCCACATATTTAGTGTCAGGAGTGGTGAGGTGTGTAGTGGAAAACAAGAGAGTTTTCCCTTGTAGAAACAAAGAAAAAGCGATCCATTGTTACCACAAAATCTAACTGTGTCATTGTAATCAGGAAATACAGTGAGTTCCATACTCATCAAAGCTCAGTGATCACATGTACCCTTATTTCTGTCCCTCATTGGAGGACAGGTATTGTGTGACAGCATGGACAGAAATTACAAAACATGGTTTGGAATTAGACACACCTACATTTTGGTCTGCTACCTGCTACTTACTAGCTGCATAATATTTTCTGTAAGCTGCTTAACCTCTTGAAGCCCAGCTTTTCCATTATGGACAATGGAGCTATTAACAGTGCTTACGTCATGCAGCTGTTATGAGGAGTAAATAAGCTGAAGTGTAAATCCTGTGGCCCTCCAATGCAGAAGGGAGAAGACCTGGCACCACTCACTTCTGTAATCTTCTTTCTACTTGTGACAGGCCAAGGACAGAATAATCCAACTGGCCATGTTTTGCTCCAGGAAGCTGGGTGAAGTCTCTCCAAGCTGTGTTTAAGATAAGACATATGTAAGAACTATGTTCACACCACCGCCTCCATGTACACACTTCCTGTTTCACGCCCCCCCCCCCCCCGCCCCGCTCCCCGCATCTTAAGGATCTTATATGTTCTTCTATTGATTGTTTCCATCTCTACTTTGTGACACAGGTTTTGTTTCTACTTGGGAAACTAGATTGAGGACAACACCATGCTTTATGGTATCTTTAGTCCCTTGTGTTTGTTGGGGCATGGCTTTGGTTCCTGACTGTGGGGGCCAGTGATTCAGTCTCCTGGCTCAACCTGGCTTTCCAGTCCAGTTCTCATTTACATGGACTCATTTGCATCCCCACTCATATGAAAATGAGATCAAACACAAGATTTTATTTATTTTTCAGGGATGTTAAATAGTAACCAATGGCTTTTTTTTTTTTTGAGGGGTCTCATTTTCCATGTTGAATGCTGATCCAAGCTGCATCCCATGAGGACTTAGTAAGCAAATCGCACTTGGCCCAGCTGTTTCAGAATGACGTCTGTGAAGAGGGGCAGTGATCTTGTTTGGTACCCTGGAGTCAGTTTATACTGACGTGCCTCTCATTTGGGCTCTAAGTTCATTCCCATTTTCTACTGCAGTTCTGTGAAATTCCTCCCCCCGCTATTCAGTTTCAGAGCTATTGTATTAGCATTGTTCTTTGACATGAACAAATATTGACTGTAGCCTTAATTTCTGTATTTCTTTACATTTTTTATCCTTAAAGAAACTTACACAAAGGCACTATGGTGCGTCTGTATGGATAAAGACAAAAACGCACGTTTCCCTTTTCATTGATTGGCTGAATGTGTAATTCATCTCAGTTAATAATTAGGATAATTATGTGATGGTACTCAGGACATTCATACATCAGTACCCTGGAACCACACTTTCTCACATGGTGGAGCTGTTCAGTCTCTGGGGTGAGGGGGATGACGGCCTGTGGGCATCACTGTTGGGCATCGCGAGTCCGACAGAGCCGCAGGAGGAACAGCGGAGAGAGTGACTGAAGACTCTGCGTCTGACCCCGGGCCGGAGCTTTTTGTGTGGCTCTCTGCCTTAGATTCATCTTGCTCTTGCTCTTGCCCTTGCGTGCGTGTTGGGAGGGAGGTGTGGGAGAACGGTACTTGAGAAGGCTGCCAAGGTCTTTGTGTTGGGGAAACTATCTGCTAATCTCATCGCCTGAAGCCAGAGTCCAGGCAGTTGTTCTGAAATGAAGGTTCAGAAGAAGAGCAAACATTGCCAGGTTGATGTCCAGCAAAGTTCCTGGCTTTCTATTTGGATGCAGAGGAGATGGAGTGGGCGAGAAAGGGCCTGCGACTCTGGGCCTAGTGGTGGCTGCTCACCTCCTCCTTCTGTGTCCCAATAGTCTGGGCAATGTTTGGTGTGTGACTTGACTCATTCTGTCTTACATTTGCAGTATAGCAAGTGCAGGAAAGCAGCTGCTCTGTTGCAAATAATAGAAAGAATTTCTGAAATTTAATAAATGTATGGTACGATTATTACTTTATAGAACTATAGGCAAGAAGCCTGTGAGGCATCATTGTTCTACAGCCAGTGTGGTAATTTCCTTTTCAGCAGGTCCTTTCCCTCCTCTCCACCCCAGAGGCCTGTCGTGTCCCCTCCTCCTCTAGTGCACGGTTAAGACTCTCTGCAGAATGCTAGTTAATTGCTGAGTAGCTAATCAGAATTGTAAAGGTCAGTGATAACAAGCAACAACTCGCTCCTGTTCACAAACAGCAGGATGTGACAAAAGCAATTTAACTTGATAAATGCACTTTAGAAATCTATAGAGTTTATTTTGTTTCCCTCAAGCTCTGTCTGTCCATCTTCATCTGCCCCTTTTGGTTTCTGCTTTTGTCTCCTCTTTGGGTTTTGTTTGTTGGTATTCCATGTCACTGTACTTTTCCTTTTAAGGGGTTCTGCACCCAATTCCAATAAATGGGGGTTTCCCTCACACCACCAGCAATTGTCTGACACCAGCTGGGTGTCCTACCATTCAGCTCAATTCTGACATGGTATACCCAGAGATTGCATCAGATCCCACAGGTTAAGAGCTCAGTCCCATAAGACTGCCTTCCAATTCAGATGCTAATTTCAAGCCCAGGTTGTCTCCTGTGCTTCATTACTTGATGATTGATTAAATTATTGGCCATTGGTGATTGATTCAAACTCCAGCTCCTCTCTGCTCTCCAGAAATCAGGGAGGTGGGATTAGAAGTCCCAATCCTTCATTCATGAGAGGTCCCAGTGGAAACCGGCTTTTCTTTAGGTTACCTATGGGCTTTTCAAAAGTCACTCCATTGACAAGAAAAGACACTTTTATTGCTCTCATAACTTAAGAAAATCCAAGGTTTTTAGGAGCTCTGTGCCAGGAATAGGGATAAAGACCAAGTATATATATCTTTTCATGCACCACTTTGTTAGTCTCCCCTCCTTAGTAACACTCCAGCAGAGAGGAGCACAGTATTCCTCTCCTCTGTGTCTCTGCAAGCCTTTTCCTTTCTCTCCTCATCCTTTTTCTTTCTTTGTCCTCTTTCTGTCCCTTAATCCCAATGTTTGTCTTTTCTTACTCATGGGACTAAAGTACGGTGCTTCTATTAGCCAGTTTCATGGCTTGCATTTCACCTGCTTCCACAAGACCCCTTGATCTTCCCTCCAAGGATCTAGCCAATTAGTTCTGTAAATACCTGATTTGGAGAGGGCAGGGTAGTGCCTCATGTGAGCAGACATGTAACACCATGTGCTCCTGAGCTGAGCCCCCCTTGAGCTCCACTGCTTGCTTCTGAAGAAGTCGTGTGGGGCAGAATGCCACCACAACTGCTGCCTGTGCTGTCAGTGGCCACATGGGCCCCTGTGCCCAGGTCAGCTTCTCGTGCTGTAGAGGCTGTGGGCCCTCACTAAGCGTGATTGATGATGCTTCGTCCCAGTGTTTGCTGCTATGGTACGTCCCACTCAGAAGTGCGGAGAGTGTCCCATGCCCCACCTGGGCCACATATTTCACTCTAGGACTGAGACAACTGTCTGAGGGGCCTGCATTAGACAGTTTCAAAAGGAAAGGGAGGGCACAATCAAACGGGGTTTAGAGGAGAGTTTGGAGGAAGGATTGTTTTCAAAGTTGTTACTAGTTAGAAATAGTTCATGAAATATTTTTGCTACTTTATTAATAATAATTGTATAAAAACAATAATCACACTAACTTTTATATGTTGTATATGAGATCACTGAAGAACATTCAAGCCTTCCTTTTGGGACTTAGAATCAAATCCCCAATCCTTTACATGTCCTATGAGGCTCCCTGACCACTCCTTACTGATCCAGTCTGATCTTCAGACTCTCTTCCCAACCCCTAAACTCTGGCTTCCTCTTGTTTTGCCAAGAGGGCCAAACTGTTTTTTCCCTTAAGGCCTTTGCACATGTTGGTCTCTACATGGAACACACCTCCTTCTCTCTTCCCTTCCTTCATGTGATTAACTCATTTCTCTGGCTGCAGTGTCATTTCCACAGAACATAGCTATGCACTCTTATAATGCCATCTATATTCACAGAACCATGGCAAATAACAGAAGGCATCATAAGAGGGTTTTATGGACCTGTGATGACAGTGATCAATTCAACTCTGAGTATGTAAGGTTTGGTGGGAGATGAGGTAGGTTTATTTGTTTACTATCCATCTCCCCAATTTATGCTTGCTTTTGTATACTGATGCTTCTCTTCTTATTTTTTCTTAAAGATTTTATTTATTTATTTTTAGAGAGAGGGAAAGGGAGGGAGAAAGAGAGGGAGAGAAACACCAATGTTGGTTGCCTCTCACGCACCCCCTACTGGGGACCTGGCCTGCAAGCCAGGCATGTACCCTGACTGGGAATCTAACTGGTGACCCTTTGGTTTGCAGACCAACACTCAATCCACTGAGCCACACCAGCCAGAACATAATAAACAAAGTACCCACTGTGTGCCAGGTACTTTATATTGTGTGCATTATGTCCATCTTTGCTGTAATTCTATAGGCAGGGATTAGCAAACTATGGTCCATAGGCCAAATCCAGCTCATTAATCATTTTTGTCAATAAGATTTTATTAGAACATAACCACACCAATTTGTTTATGTATTATCTACTGCAACTTTTGTGCAAAAAGGCAGAGTGGAGAATAGTTACAAGAGAGACCCTTATGCCTGCACAGTTGACTATCTGGACATTTGCTAAAACAAAAACCTGTTGACCTCTGCTATAAAGTAATGCAGAAGCTCCATTCCACAGAGGAGAAAACTAAAATCCACAAGTTTCAGAGACTTCCTCATATCTAGATTGCAAGTAGCACAACTGAGATTCAAAGCCATCATGCCTCCTAATATCAACTTTTCCCACAAACAGATTTCCTTGGTGACATGCTTAGGGGAGTGGAACAAATTTCCACAGGAGAGCTGACATTTCGTCTAGGTCTTAAGGGAAAAGTTGAGGTTCTGCAATGGATTAAAGAGGACAGAACCTTCTAGGCTGAGACACAGAGATATGACAGAGCTTGGAGTGTTTGAGAGGTAGCTTGTCAGACTGACCAAAACCTGGTGCTGGTGGTCACGGGGGCAGTGAAGGGAAACCGACAGGAAAGGAGACTGCTGGAATGAGAGGAACCTGGGCCAAATGAGGAGTCTGAACCTGAGCTGCCAAGCCTGTGTTCTATGCTTTGCTTGTACATCTTTCTCAGTGAAATAATCATTGGTTCCAAATATATTATTTTTCATAAATTACCTATACATAACATTATATCAGTACTATATTGTACACATTACAAAATGTACAACTATAGAAACTTAAAATAGATAAGCTGAAGGTAAAATGAATATTTAAAATAATTTTTATTTTAGTTATTAATGGTTCACAGTGCCTTTTGGCTGCCTTCTAATGATGATGTTTAATGAGAGTAATACTAATTCATATGCTTAATTACTTTTGAAAATTTTGGCTTAACACTGATGTGACTGTTTGAAGGTATTATTCCAAGATTTGTTTTCTTTAATATGTGGTTTTAATGATATCGCAGCAGAATATAGCTCACAAAAATACATGGATTCAAGTGAAATAAGTACATTGTTGGTTTCACTTAGGAATTATGATAATTATTTTTCAAAACTACCCACCAATTACGCCAAAGTTTTCTTTTAATTTATCTGGTATGTTTACATCTTCCCTAATGTTAATTGCTTGTCAATATGCAAATGAATTTGAAAGTGCTTTGTTTTTATATTTTACACAATGTGTTGGTCACAATGTGTTCTAGCCACTGAAACTGTTCCTTAGAAATTTTTAAACAGGTAAGAAAATTGTAAGTTTAGGTATTGAGATTTGGTTCTTAAATATGGTACATACCATTTCCAGCAACAAAAATCATATAACAAGGAAAATATTTCTAAATATTTGTTTTTGAAATGCTCTTTTCAAAAACCAGTTTTTTTCTCTTTCTCTCTAACAGTGTCACCTTTACTTAGAAGAAATGGATTCTGTGCTTATTTTTTTTTAAGTAAGTGCATCTCACTGAGAAGTCTGATTATCTCACTGTTGCCTTCACCTCCTCTTGTAGTTTAGTGAGTTCAAACTGGAAATGGCAGAAATATTCGTCCTGCCATTTTCTTTTTATTTATAGGCATCATTAGTATTTTCTGTAATCCACAGCTTTTCTGAAAGATCTCTTTAAGCCATTTGCCCATTTTTTGATGGTTAATCGAGTGAAACGTATTCCATATAACCTGTAAATCTGTTCCACCTGGAGCATGTAAACTGTACTTGTGTGCTCAAGAAAACACAAATGACCGAGGGCTCCGCTGTCAAATTCTTGAAGTCAATGCCTATTTTAGATACTGGAAATCCTTAGCTACTTTGTTATATTTTAGATACCTCAAAGTAGAAGTTGTGACTTTTTACTCCCACACTCCAGTGGCTTATCTTGTTCATCCTTTGGGTGCCCATACCTTATCGCAGAGACTCCTGCTCTGAATACTGGAAAACAAACCAGAAGTTACTAAATGGGAGGCAGGTGACATGATCAGATTCAAATTCAGTTTGTCTTTGGAATTATATTTTGTGGCTTTGTGTCTAGACACTTTAAGTATTCCCCTAAGGTTTTTACTGTGTACATAGTTAAATAAATAAGTTAACTGGTTTTAAATAATATTATCCAAACATCTTCAGAATAGGAGACCACTCTGAGGCTCCTGAAGGCTTGTCCAGCCTCATTAGTCTCTTGATCCCCTCTGAAGTCCTCTGGTAACTCCTGGGCTTTGCCCTCTGGGTTGGAGAAAATGTGCTTTGGGTACAAGGAGATGACTGAGATGACTTAAACAGCTCAGTGTGGAAAGAAGGCTAGTTGTGTTCTACAAGAGTCAGGGCAAATGCTTTTTGTGACCCTATTAAAACCGAGGACTTAAGAGAAAGAATTATTAGCTCTGACTGCATATTTTAAAAAAAGAAGAATAATTACAAAAATGAGAAATGACTTTAGGTTAAAAGTTGCTTGAGGAGTTATGCCCTTTTTAAGTCTTAATGAAAAATTCTGGTTTTTTAAAATATAAGTATATGAAGATTAAGAACCAACCTCTGACCTTGAAACAAAGAGAAAAAATGGAGTTGGTCCCTGAGAAATAGGAGTTGTCAAAACAGTGCCTACCTGGGTGAAATTTAATAGCCATTTTGGATAAAAGAGTTGTGCTGGTTTATTTTGCAGACTGTGTACCCAGTATGCAAGGGACCTGATCCCTTGTTAAGCCTGCAGGTCTATTTTGAAGAGAAGAATTTTCATTATCTCTTTAGGAAGTAATTATGTAAAAGTTTATTGCTTTCATAATATTTTCAGTTACTATAATTGTGTGAGTTTCGAAGACAAAATAAATTAAGAAATTTAAAGACGACCATGTCCAGCTGCAAATGGCTTTCAGCAAATGGCACGTAGAACCATGACTTCCAAATTTTTGAGTGGTTATAAAATGCAAATGATGTCTTGGGAAAAGTAATGTACAGGTATACAAACTGTTAAATTGGAATCTTAACCAAGGTACCAAGACATGATCAATACCAGACACCAGAATGAGTTGTGAGACAAAGCATCTGTTTGGAATTTCAAAGTAGGTGCTTAAAGCCTGGTTTTATGACTCTTTAATCCTTTACTCACTTTGAGTACAGAAACAGGTTGAGAGGGAGAATATTTGCGGACAGGGAAATGGTAAAGGATTTCTTTAAAGAAAGGTGCTGGATAAGTTGTAAGTTTTGCCTCCTCTGCAAGGGAGAACTAGAGGATGCCTGCCCTCTTTCTTCTGGACTTCAGCAAAACTAGTTGGAGATATTGAAATGTGCCCCTGCAGTTAGCCAGATACACTTGCCTTCTGCACAGGTGATCTAGAATATGAGGGATGGGTTGCTCAGTTGCCCTGGCACTGAAGGAATGAATTGTATCTGATACATTGGGATTAGTCTTTAGCCCCTGAATTTGTTCAGATAAGGAATTTGTGGGTATTTCCCAGGATATTTGTGAGTCATACATGAAAGAGAGTTGATGTGGTAGTTGTCTTTGTTCCTGTTCAATAGCACTGATTATAGGTATGATGGTACCCCAGCAGGCAGGGAGAGTTTTAGGGCACTGATGGAGTCCTAGAAGCTTCAGAAGGAATTGGTTGACCAGTTGGACTGGAGATGTGTTGCCTGAGTCTAAGAAGTGGCAACAGAGGATTGTGATGCTTGAGAATCTCTAAGCTCTCAAATGTGCCTCAAAAGTAAGGGTTTTAAATACTTGACAGGCTTAGTGAGCATGAAGCTGTCTTACAATGTTACCAATCAAATAAAACTCTTCTTCCTCCCTTCCCTCTCTTACCTTTCCCCTCTGTAGCAATAGCAGACAGTGAGATGGAGATGAGGTTTTGGAATACAAAACAGGGTCAGCTCACTCATGTGTATACCTGATGGGACCTTTCAGGCATATGAATTTCTGATCCCTGGTCTAAGGAGATTACAGGATTCTGAAGAAGGCTGCCCAGCACCATCTTCCAGATCCAGACTCATGCTGGGTATTAGCAGGGGCCCATTGTGCTCCACTGGCTCCTTGTTTTATAAAGGGTGAACTTGGGTGAGTTTCACTTGTTTTCCTTGTTTTAAGTTTCCAGTGGCTTTCCATATGAATGACTTGTCTTGGATCATGCTTCAGATTTTCCTAAGTTCTCTCAAACAAGCAGCATCAGCCTTCAGTGAACCTTGTTAATTTGCCCCAGGCCTGACACTAGCATCAACTGGCCTTGATTCACAGTTTAGCCTCACTTAGGCACCTTCAAGCCCCGTATAAATAGCAGCAATCTGCAGATCACTTTGCAGCTTATGCTGTGTGACTCTGGACAGAACATAGCTAGTGGCAGACCTTGAATGTGCCAACAACAATCAAGCCTCAATTATAATAGGAGGGTGTACACAGCCCACATGGTGGACACACCTTGATTACCCAGCTTGGGTATTAGGGGAGGCTGTGCTACTGGACTCTACAGGACACCTACTACATTAGGCCACTTTACCAAGCCTGGGACAGGTAGGCAGAAGCTCCACCTAATATATAGAAACAAATACAGAGAGGCTTCAAAAAGAAGAGACAAAGAAACATGGCCCAAATGAAAGAACAGAACAAAACTCCAGAAAAAGAACTAAACAAAATGGATATAATCAATCCACTACAGGGATGTCCTACCTCTGGCCCATGGGCTGCATGCGGCTCAGGATGGCTATGAATGTGAGTCAACACAAAATCGTAAATTTACTTAAAACATTATGAGATTTTGTTGTGATTATGTGTCGCAATGTATTTAATGTGGCCCAAGATAACTCTTCTTCTTCCAGTGTGGCTCAGAGATGCCAAAAGTTTGGACACCCCTGATCTATTAGATGCAGAGTTCAAAACACTGGTTATAAGGATGCTCAAGGAAATTAGTGAGGACCTCAACAGCATAAAAAAGATACAATCAGAAATGAAGGATGCAGTAATTGAAATAAAGAACAACTTACAGGGAATCAACAGTAGAGTGGATGAAGCCAAGAATCAAATCAGTGATTTGGAACATAAGGAAGCAAAGAACAACTGATCAGAACAGCAAGAAGAAGAAAGAATCCAAAAAAATGAGGATAGTGTAAGAAGACTCTGGGACAACTTCAAGTATACCAATATTTGCATCATAGGGGTGCTGGAAAGAGAAGAGAGAGAGCAAGAAATTGAAAACCTGTTTGAAAAAAATGACAGAAAACTTCCCTAATTTGGTGAAGGAAATAGATGTACATGTCCAAGAAGCACAAAGAGTCCCAAAAAAGATGGATACAAAGAGGCCCACACCAAAGCACATCATAATTAAAATGCCAAAGGTTAAATACAAAAGAAAATCTTAAAAATAGCAAGAGAAAAGCAGTTAGTTACCTACAGGGGACTTCCCATAAGACTGTCAGCTGATTTCTCAAAAGAAACTTTGCAGGCTAGAAGGGATTGACAAGAAATATTCAAAGTGATGAAAAGCAAGGACTTACAGCTGAGCTTACTCTACCCAGCAAAGCTATAATTTAGAATCCAAGGACAGATAAAGAGTTTCCTAGAAAAGAAAAAAACTAGAGTTCATCACCACCAAACCAATATTATATGAAATGTTAAAGGAGGTCTTCTTTAAGAAGAAGATAAAAAATATGAACAATAAATGGCAATAAATACATGATCTATCAACAATTGATTCTAAAAAACAAAATAAACAAAGAAGCAGAACAGAAACAGAATCATAGATACAGAGAAGGTTTTGATGGTTTCCAGATGGGAGTGGGTGAAAAAGGTGAAGTAAAAGAGGTACAAATTGGTAGTAACAGAATAGTCATGGTGAGGTAAAGTACAGCGTAGGGAATAGAGTAGCCAAAGAACATATATTGATGACCCATGGACGTGAACAATGGTATGAAGATTGTCTGAGGGAGTTGGGGAGCTGGGTAGAAGTGAAAGACTGGGACAACTGTAATAGCATAAACAATAAAGTATAATGTAAAAAAAAGACAGGGTCAGAAGGGGAAAAAGTGGACAAGGTGATCTAATTACCAAATTGAGCCTATGTTTGTGACCTAATTGTGACTGGGAGCATTTTGTACTCTGACAGTGAGCTGAAAAGGTATGGTATTGTCCAAGGTTGCCTCTGGGGGTGTGGAAGAACTTTTCTCCACTGACTACACTTTAGAAGTATAGTGGGAGGCAAAAGTAAAGTTATTTGCTGATTATACCTCCCGAGTTCTGCTTATTCAACATCCTAGTCACAGAGCCATCCTTTAGCTTAGGGCCCACAGAACAAAGAAGCAATAGGACATAGTGAGAGCATTGTCCTCAGTGATCCAGGGACATAGAGGAAAAGCTTTACCTTTCCTTCTGGCTGCAGTGGCAGGGCTAGGGGCAAAGGGAGGTAATGTGGAGCAAGCAGTGAATGCTATTTTTTTCTTTTTTTGTTCTGCAAGTAGGGCTATTCGACAGCATCTGGTCTCCTCATCACTGAATTATTAAAGGGCTGGTGATTGTTGGCATCCGAGGCTTGGAAAGCAATGCAATATATATGTCTTCCCTGTTTTAAATATGTCTAATGCAAAATAATACTCTCACAGTATCACTGAGTATGTGATTTGTTTTTTTTTCATGAGGTGAGGAAACAAGGTAACAGATACTGAAGGATTCAGGCAGGGGTTGCTTGTGAGTCAGGGAAAGTTACAACATCTTATCAGTTCAGAGTGGGAAGACCAGTGAGACTCTATATAGTGCAGAGATTAAGAATGCCAGTTTCGGAGCCAGGTTGTCTGAGTTTGAATCTTGGGACCTCAGGTAAGTCTAAGTCTCTGTTTGCTCGTCTATAAAAGGGCAAAACTACTGGATTCATGGGGTTATTATAGAAGGTAAAGAAGGGATTATCCACAGAATCCCTGCTGTAATTCCTGGTACTTGATAAATGTGCAGTAATTGTCACCTAAGATTATTGTTTTCCTAATCTGTAGAGTTGATTTTCACCATTCAAGGTAGTTGTATAAAGTCACCATGAACATTGAATAAGCAAATGCTGAATCATTGCTCCTAGGGGAAGTAAAGGGTAAGGTTCCTGTGAGCCTCTGGTCATAGTACTTAACCAACTGATCAATATATAACTTTGTTTTACATGTGTTTCTGTTTAGAGACACCTATTTAATATATATTATTGATTCACTAACATTGAACTCATGTATAACAGCACTAAGACTCATGCCTGAATGGAGATGATCTAAAACACCTATTTTCTCTGTAAAGGCACATTCTTGTGCCCAGGAACACAAGAGAGCACTTTCACACTATGTGTACATTTGGGAACTATTTTAAGCAGTGGAATCACCAAGAAATAGCACAAAAACAAGAAAACTGAGACACTAAATAGACTGCAAAAAGGACATTTGTTTACGGCCTGAGAGCTGAAACAAAAAGACAGGCGTGCCAGCTCATTTGACCTCGGGTGGAAACATGTATGTCGAGGAACTCGAATTTTTTGCCACTCTGCTCATGTCCAAGAATGCGCCAGAGTATTGATTTGGGGGCTCAACTAGTTTTTAGTGAGTATGCAGATTTGCAAATAAAGAATCCATGAATAATGACAATCAACTGTATCTCAGTGAGCAGCAACTATTGATCCAAGTTCTGTTTGACTGTCTCCAGTAAAGGAAGAATGACATTCAGAGGCAGTTCATTCTGTCCTTAGCTAACCACATTTTTACAAAACTTGCCAAACTCTACCCATGGGGCCTTGAATAAGAACTTCAACATTTCTTTCAAATGACAGTCATTCATATGCTGGAAGACAGCAACTGTGTCTCCTTGGACTCATCAGTAGATTAAGCATCTCCATTTACTATAGCCATTTCCCATATGATGATACTTTAATTATCCTCACTGTTCCTGTTGCCCCTCCTCATAATATTTTGGTGTTTTAACATCTTTCTTAGAGTATGAGACCTATGACTAATGCCGACTATCTGAGTGCCAGGTGAGGTCTGATTAGGTCCCAGAGAAAAATGGCAATTACCTCATTTATTCTGAATGCTATATTTGACCAAATAGTTTTAGAGTTTATGTGGCAGAGGTTGTTAGTACTCATGCAATAAATGTACATTTATCAACATTTCCTTGCCCAGTGAATGTAAGAGGGGTCATGTGACTAAATCTTGCCAATGGGAGATGGATGGAAATGATGCCACCTGCAGGTCTGATTCATAAGAGCATCCCAAGGAATTCTCCATGACCACTCTGTGAGTCTTGTGCTCCAGATGATATAGCCTCAAGATAAATGCAGCTCTGGGTCCTAGTTACCACCTGGTGCACAGCTATGCAGAGTAAGTTGTTCATCCCTTCACCAGTCTTGGCATAATTGCAAAACATAATTTTATTATTTTAAATGCTATACTTTTTAGCAGTCCACAGTGTTAATTACTGTGATAAATGTAGTCCCTAAGAGCTTTTCTTGTGGCCAGTTTGTGCTGTTGACTCACATAGAGTGTGTTGTAGGCTAAAATCATTGTTACTTAGGTATGTATCCCTATCATGACTTTGCTGATTCTTTTGGACATAAGTCCATTATATTACATTTTTTCTATTAGGTTTTATTTTTTAGATCTAGTAATCATTTTCCAACTTAAGAACTTCTTAGATTGTGATTCAAAGTTTGTGTCTTCCACAAATGTGCAAGCCTTTAAACTGCTCACTGATAAACACTGAGTCATCCAACACCCTGGGCCTTGCTATTCAGACAAAGAAGATATAAATCTTGTTTCTAGCCCATATGTATGTATTATTTTCCCATGTAGATTACCAATCAACTCTGGCATTGTTCCTTTTACTTTTTTCCCTTTTTTAATGCTTTCTGTCCTTTAACCTAACTATTTATTATTTACATGGAATTTGCTTTTCCTCTTTATTTTTAGTCTTAGTCTTTCTGTCTCTGGAAAATATATTCCTTCCTCTCCTAGAGAAAATACATGTCAGTAGACAAGGTATAGCCATTCTAGAATCTGATGCCAGAACCCAGGGAAAAAAACCCCTACACTTTGCCACCATCTGCAGAGTAAAGTACCCTCCTATTGTTTCCCATCCTTCCCAAATCCTGACTGTCACTTATAAAAAATGTCAAAACACTGTCTTATCCTCAAGCTGTGTGTTTTTTTAGTGCTGTGGAAAAATCACTGCCCTCAAAATCAAAAGACTTTGGTTTGAGTCCTGGTTTTTTCAAGTATAAGCTCAACGATCTTGGAAAACTGCTCTAACTTAAGTGAACCTCAATTTTTTTTTAATCTACGCATATAGATAGGAATAGCAGTTCCTATCTTGGACGAGCCTAAGACTGTGTGAGGATTGAATGTTTAGTGCCAGATGAGGGGTGTGTGTGTGTGCTGGGTTTGAACACCCCGCTTGCAGTCTGTGAGTCCTCTCTAAAACCTTCCTGACAAGGGCCAAGTTGCAGGAGAGATCAGAATAAAAATAAGTAAGCTGTTAGCTGTTGGCTATCCTAGACCAACATTTCCAGAAGAGGTTTCTGTTGAAAACTAGTTCAGTATGACATTAATATAAGTCTCACTTATATTATAGTGAGACTGAAAGTATAGTTGCTATCTGCCCCAAGGAGGCTTCCTGGGTCTTTTCCATCACCGTCCTTCATTCCCTCGTTGATCAGTAAGAGTGTATGGTGGTCAGTGGGTCCGATGTATCTTGGCAGGTCCTCAGAGTTTACCCTGTCTATCTGTCTCAAGAATAAAAAGAAACTCCCCATTGACTGTATTGGATTTATGCCCACTGATTTTCACCCCTCAAGAGTAGATGAGGTCATTGGCTCTGGGACTGCAGACACCAGTTCCTGTCAGCGGGTCCAGCTACAGTGGGTCACTTTCCTACTGTTCCCTCTAGATGCTCCATGAGAAAAAAATGTGTTTTATGGTTAAGGAGGTCTAAGAAATGAAGACTCTATCTTGGAGACTTACAGTATGACATTAACATATTAAAGGCTCTGAGAAATTCTATAGTAAATAAACCTATTTAACTTCATCTGATTCAGTGGTTTTCAAAACTACCTGACCTTGGAATCTTTTCTTTTGTGAGACTTATATTAATGTCATACTGAACTAGTTTTCAACAGAAACCTCTTCTGGAAATGTTGGTCTAGGATAGCCAACAGCTAACAGTTTATTTTTATTCTGATCTTTCCCGCAACTTGGCCCTTGTCAGGAAGGTTTTAGAGAGGACTCACAGACTGCAAGTGGGGTGTTCGAAACCAGCACACACACTGAGAGAAGTCATTCCTTATTCATTCCCTCTGCCCTGCCAGCTCTCCAGGATGTTCCTGCAAATTTCCCAAGCCATCGTATTTGCTCCTTTGAGGTTATTCTTTAAATAGGGGGCATCAAACAGCTGTGAGGTGTATGTGTGGGGGGACTTTTGTCTGTGCTGCTGAAAATGGCTTGTAAAGGCTGGAGGAAGATACTGGGGAGGCTCCTTGTAGCCACTGCTCCACTCTGTGCTTCTTCACGACAGGGACATACTACTGGCAGAGACATGGACCTGGATTTGACACAGCCAGTCAGCTCAAGGAAACACAAGGATCTGACCAATTCTCACCTCTTTCTGCAGTCCTCATGTTTTCTATTCTTGTTCACTTCTCAGGACTCCACAATGACCCCTGATCGACTTCATGAAATGATACCACTGAGAATTTGAACTTCAGGTTCTCATTTCTGACAACAGCTCCCTCATCTGCTGCTTGTTTCCTTTCCTAAATACACTCTCCCTGAGTTCAGCCCTGGCAATCCCAGCTGCTGCTTCCTGAGCATTTACTACACACCAGGTACTTTTCCAAGTACTTGATCCTGCATCAGTGTAACCTAGGAACATTTATTGCCCAGTTTCAGAGAAGGTAAGCAATTTTCATGAACTGTTTTCATTGGTAAAGCTGGACTCTACAACTAGTCCTGTCTTTCCCTGAAGCCTCTGCTGTTACCGATGACTCTATGTTGCCTTCTTTAGGGTAGTATTTTGGGCACCTTCACACCAGAGAGGTAGCTAGTGAGCAACAGCAGTCCTGTGCACTCCCGCACCTTTCATTTCCTCACTTGCATACTTAATGTTTCAGTGAGCGGATCCTGCCCCACACCATTCCCTCAGGGACTTTCTCTTCCTCTTTGGCAAGTCTCCAGGCACTGCTAGAGGGTGCTCGGAGCCACGCAGGCCCGGATCACGGCAGATACATGAGGTCCAACTTTAATCTGGCCCTCCTATTCTCATCAGCCCTTTTCATCTCTCACAAACCCAAAGCATACTTTATGAGATTTACTTTCTTCTTCTCTCTTTAGATCCCAGCCTTCCATTGCATCATATGGATTTTACACAGAAGACTGAGGAATAAAGAAAATGATACAGGGAAGGGAAGGCAAGGTGTTCAACATGAGGCCAGCCCTAAGATTTTTGTATGTTCTGCTTGCACTTTAGCATACTGTTCGTCCCTTCATTCCACCTTTCAGTCTCAAAGGCCTCCCTGTACTCAGGGAGATCATTTCTTACCATTTCTCTCTGTCTGTTCTCTGCCCCAACCATTCTCTCCTCTGACATCTTAACACTTAATCCCTTGATGCCTGTTTTATGTTTGTGTTACCCCAGTGCACTGAGTTTCTCAGAGATTACTAATGACTTTTTCTTTCCAGATCAAATGAACTTCCTCAGTTCTTACCCACTTGGACACCTTTAGACATTTGTTGACACTTGACTCCCCATTTAAAGAAAACATTCTCTTCCAATTTTACTTATAAGTGGACTCTAATTAATAAAATAAGCTAATGAACAAAATAGAAACAGAGACATGCATTATCTGGCACAGACTGACAGCTACCAGAGGAGGGGAGTTGGGGACATGGATAAAAGAAAGTGCAGCGATTAAATACAAAAATATATATGTGTATATGTGTGTATATATATGTATATATACACGTACACACACATGCACATATATCACATAGATACAGATAGTGTAGTGATAGCCAGAAGGAAAGGGGTAGGGGTAAGTGGAGGTTAGCAAAGGGCGGGGAGGCGGGGAATGGGGATGCAAACAGGTTTTGCTTGGGGCGATGGGCACATGATGCAGTGCAGATGATGTTTTATTGAGTTGTACATTTGAAACCTCTATGGTTATGTGATCCAATGTTACCCTAATACATTCAATAAAATAAATTTTCTTTTCATTGACTTCTATAGCAATGTGCTTTCCTGTTTTCTCCCTATGCTCCTTTTCTATATCTTTGCTGGTTCCTATGTCATCCTTAATCTCATTTCTTTTCCTGTTTTCCAAAGCCGTGTCCTCTGCTTTTTGTTTCCCACATGTACCTCTTTTGACCTCAGCTATCATTTCTATGTTGAACAACTTCCAAATCCACATTAGTAATCTTGCTTTTGCCTTTGCCTCAATTATACATTTCCAAATGTTTATGGCATAAATGTACTTGGAAGGGAATGTGAAGGCTTTCACTTATCTCTAAAGTGTGTTCCCTTTTTTTTATAACCACTTTATTTCTCTTTGTGGTTCCAGTAATATTACAATCTTTAAGTAACTAAGTAACTTTGAAGTTGTGTTTTACATTCCCTATCTCCTTTATGCGATTCACATTACTTTTGTCCTTTTATTTCAAAATTTAGTTCGCATTATCTGTATGTCCATACTTTCCACACAGTCATCTGGTTAAAACTGAAGCCCATGAAGTTTGTTTCCGGGCCCCTCACTCAAACAGTGCTAGTCCCTGAGCACCCCAGGGATATCTGCTTCCAGCTCCCTCGAATTTACAGTGCCATCAGTCTGTCTCCCTTCCTTTGACCAAAGTTCTCTCTCTGAAAAGACAAAACACAAACACCTTTAAATTCACTACCTTTGAGGTAGGAATATCTGATTACAGCTTACCATATTGCCAAGTCCTCAAGTTTCTGTACAGTAGGATCAAATTTTGCATTGAAACAATGGAGGCTCTAAATCTTAGATGTCATCCACTCTGAAGAGGGACCTCTTAAAAGTAAGCAGCATGTGCGGTTACCTACTTTGCTTGTATAAAAGCCCAGTGCCACTATCCTTGCTGAAGTCTTAATCTGAAATCTTTGTCTTTTCTCTTTGGTTCCTGGGTGTCCTTTCTCCAAACCATTCATCTACCAACTTCCCATAGCTGTCACTCTCTGTCGCAGCTTCCAGCATTGCCTGCTGCACTGAGTTAGGTCCATTGGCTTGTTTGTGACATGTCTTTTGGACTGTTTCTCTCTCCCTACCTTTCCAGTGTTATTCCTGATCACGCTAAAGATTCTCGCAGTCAGCACGTGGGCCTTTAACTCTCTCCCTTCCTTGTACTACTCTGCTTTTGCTATTCTTTCTACCCTTCTCTTCATCTATTGGAATCACCTTTAGCTCTCAAGGACAACATAAATCCTACTTTCTCTATAAAGGTATTCTTTCACTTCATCCAACACCAATTTCTCTCTCTCAAATTGCTATTGTAATTACAGCCAGAACCACTTAAATCAGCACATAGTGTTCTCTAAATTTTTCATTACTCTTTATTTAGCTTCTCTAACTTGTGGTCCAGGGTGACATCTTACACTCCTTTAACATTTACACATTATAAGCACTAGATAAATATTTGTGGATTGGCAGCTTGTTCCTCTGTGTTTATTATAAGTTGACCCAAGTTGAAAACTACTTTAATATATTGCTGAAGTTACTCTTTGATTCAGTTAAAAATGTATTTTTTCAACCTGAAGAGGTAAAATGTATGCCCATCACGTTCACAATATTTGTATGAATTCCACTGATGTTACTACGAATACTTGGTTTACAATAAAAGTTTTGAAATTCAGTTCTAAATAACAGGGTAAGGTTTAAAGAATCTCAACAATGAAGGCACTTAAAATAAAAATGTAAATGAATGTGTGAATATGCCTCAGACTGAGTCACACAACCTTTCCAAAATGAATAGCAAAAATAAGGATTAAAATAATTTCTCAGGCTCTTACTGTTAAATTATAGTGAAATGAAAGCATTTAGATGGGGGTTAAAGGCATTGCATCATTAATTATAGTGGTTGCATTTGCTTTTGTTCCAGTGCATTATAATTAATGAAGATCTACAGCTCTGTGCTTTGTCTTGGAAAACATACATGGTTTTCATAGGCATCAATAGAGCTGCGATATTCTTCATTTACTTCTCAAGAATGACTCTTTTTAACACAGGGGAGCCCATTGTTGAGGCAGCAACATGAAAATCACAGCAGGGTTTGAGCTTGGAGAGATCAGAGAGCAATTGACTCTATTCACATATGCTTAACCTTGTCTCAACACTCCTAAACATGGGCTCTAATGACACATGGGCCGTTGTTCAGACCAGCACAGTAATGATAGTATAATCACGCCTTTCAAAAAATTTCAAGCCCTAAGAGTGACTTTGGGGCACCGTGAAGAAAACTTAGCACTGGTATAAGCTAAAATATATATTCTGAACTTGATTCTTTGTTCAGCCTGTGTGATTATATGTGTTTGCTATTTTTAATTAGGGGGTGTTACAAACTTTTTGTGGGAGGGAGATGAAGGGTAGGTAACTAAAAGGACCTTCAACCTTAATGATATCATTGTTTTATAAGCACTAAATATGAAGAGCCAACCATAAAAGAGAGTGGTTGATTTCTGCCTTCTGTTGGAAGAATCACATCAATGTAGAATTAATGATAAAGCAAATAAGTTCCATCTTTCCTCTGGTCCCATTTGCTACAATCCTTTTACAAAGGGTACTAGCTCTGAAAGAAAATGTATCCACACTCAGGTACGGCTGCCCGCTGCTACAAAAGCCAATAATCAAAAGGCAGGTGCTCCTGTAAAGAAAAGTGGTTTATTTTCAGGTGCCAGCCACCTGGAAGATGGGGGACTCATGTCTCAAAGCCCATTTCCACATCTCAGTGCAGGCAGAGGTTTTTATAAGGAGGGAGATGGGAACAGAGCAATGATATCAAGGGAGGGGGTTGCAAAGTTTGCTACGTGCAGATGAGCACAGTCCATTCTGACAAGGCGAGTGGCGGTCGGATGTGCATCATCCTGGTTTAGTCATCCTGACTTCACGTCATCCCAGCTTCACATCATCCGGGCTCCATGGTGGAAGGTCAGCATAGCTCCTGGAGCGGGAATGCTTGAAGGTCACAGTCTGTATGTTTTGAAATTAGTTTCTAGGATTCGCATACAAACATGCTGTTCCTCTTAAGGCCACATATTAGAATCAGCACTTACAGAAACAATGTCAAGAGAATGGTGGGCTGGGTTGCAATTCCCCACCGTTTCAATTTTCCACTGTTAGAAAAAGGCGATGGATTGGATTTGGCACAGGGCCCAGCAGAAACCTGACAGTTACCGCCCCACTGCCTCTGTGAACGTTTGAGGGCTTTTCACTGCTGTTATTTTGAAGTAATTGGTGTGCACACAAGAGTGAATGTACAAATTGTGTCACTTGATCCTTCCTCCCTCTGCAGGGACCAACAGGGCACCCCATGGAGATGTGGATATCAGAAAAATCCTTGTCTAACTTCCTCCCAAATTCTCTGCTGGGGCTGGGCATGCAGCCTAGTAGGTGTTGGGAAGCACTGACTGATCACTAGCACCCTTCTGTGAGGCCACTAGCTTGGATGTGACTCTCTCTTCCTCTCTGAAGTGACCTCTCATTGGTGTTTGAAGCCTCTGAGAATTCTCAGGGCTGCAAAAATGGGCCAGAGGGTGGCAGCGAGATGGGCAACTCTGAGTGCTGAGAAGCTAATGGTCCAGTCCTCTATGCCTTATGGGAAGAGTGGTCACACCCTCTAGCCCAAATCCATGCAGGGTTATGAGCTATGAGTTGACAAGAGCCCCATTTCCTCCATGGGTGTTGGAAAAGTGGGCTGATTTTGATATTTTGAAAAGGAGTTTTAGAATTTTGTTTTAAGAGTCACTTAAGGTTTTTCAAGAAAGCACTTCCCTGTTTATAGAGGAAAACACTCCCTACATAATATGAAGAAGAAAACCTCTCAAATCTGGAAAAAACTAATTGACTTTAGATTGCCTTATCAAAATATGAACTGATATCGTAGGACTCCAGCAGATTTATTCACTACAGATCTTTTACTTTAATTTATTGGTTACTTCACAGAATTGCCAACTGCATTGCAGTCCCATGTGTAGTGGGGAAAGCACTGTCATATAATTCTTTAGCAGATGTGCTACAAGAGTCTTTTCATTTCCTTTCTTAAACCCAAAGAATAATGACACTGCAATATCATGTGGTGAAAAGAGCAATAATTTGATAAACATTGTCTTTCCATTAGATTAGAGCAATTAATCTGATTCTAATTTGGCTGAAACATTATCATACTGGAGTCCCCAGAGCCCTGTGAATAATCTCTAAACACATTGGCACACTCAGTAGACAAACATTATCTCTACTCGCACTGTTCTTCCATATGGTCTCCTCCCATGGTGATGGAGGGCACCCTGCTGTTTCAATCAAATAAATGTCAATTATCTGAGATAGATTTTTCGTTCTCAAGGCCGGGCTTGCAGTGCAGCCAAAGTGACTGAGTAGAATGGTCTGCAGCACTTTCCTGCACGTGCTGCTTGCATTTTATAAGGAATTCACATCTTGCCACATCATCCAGCATTCCAAGAACTCCATCCATGAAATGAGTGGTTTCAGAGGCTGTGTGTGTGTTTGTATGTGTGCGTCTGTCTCTGTGAGAAAGGCACACAGAGACAGAGACACAGAGAGACAGAGAGAGAAGGATTCCTGACCCTCATTTACCTTTATTTTACTTATTCTGGGAGGCGAAGAGTATTTTTTAAATTCAAGGAGAGATACTCTTCACCCTCCATGGTCTTAAATAGGGTTACTATACATGTGCATACCCTCCCTGTTCTGTCACTTCGTCTTCGTAGCAGCCCTCTCTGTCCCTGAAATCTGGACTCAGAGATCTCAGTAATGAAGCCCATAGCTGTCTGCTGGTTTCTTTCGCCAGCCTTTTCCTCGACATGTTTGTTTTGAGTATGGTGGGCCTTGGTGGTGAGAGCTGCAGGATTTTTCTTGCCAACCTTGTAGGAATTTCTGACGAGGTCTGTTGCAGCTCTGGACTCTAACAGGCAGTGGAGGGGAGAAGGAAGGAAGGGCACCTTCTCCCTGTTTGGGGGAGGGCATCTCTGGGGCTGAAGAATCCAGTCTTTTAGGAAGAGGGCTCTAGATATGAAGCTGAAACCGTCGAGCCAAGCAAAGTAGACGCGCTCAAATTGTACGGCATGCTGAGAGTGCTGTCAGTTCCACATTTCTTTGCAGAGTTCTCTATCTTTAGGGTGTCAGTTATCAGGCGTTGGTTTTGTTATCAGACAAGCCCTTCTCTCAAAAGCTTGTCAATTTGCCCAGAGACCTGAGGGCCTCTGATGACTATATGTCTAGACTAAAAGCACTAGGTCACCCTCCTTGCTGCTGCTACTGTGACAAGCTGGCACAAAGAGAAAGGCAGTCCACGGGGATCTGGACTAATTCACTGTGGCAATTCAGCAAACGTTGTCAGAAAGGATTTCAGTTTCCACGTTGGCTGTGATCCTGAATCAAGGAGGAAAGCCACCGAATGCTCAGAGTGAAAAAGTACGGTAATGTCGATCTCTTCCTGCCTCTGAAATGGTTTAATCAGAGACTGTCAGTCATTGACATCAAATGGCAAACCCCAGGTCACCCCTGCATTTAGAGGGCAGGAAGTTCCATACTCCACAGGTGGGTCCTGTGCACCTGCTCTGCAAAGCGGGAAATGTGGAGGATGGATATTTTAGCAACAGCTGGAGCGTTTGCTGAAGAACGCGAACGTTGTGCCAGGTTGACATGTGGAGAAGGTTCATGAAGAGAAGACTGAGATGAGTTAGAGGTGATAAAGGTGCAGTAGTTAAATATGCAGGCTCTGGAGGGAGGTGGCTTGGTTTCAAAGTCTGAACTCACCACTTACTCTATGATCATGGGAAAGTTACTTAGTCAGTAGAATTCTCAGTTTCCTTATACACAAAATGAAAATTGATGTTTGTTGTGGGACCTAACTAAAGTAATGAATGTAAACCACACAGCATAGTGCTGGCACATAGTACATGCTCAGTAAACATTTGCTGCTAGTCTTAGAGAATAAAGGGTTCAGAAGACTTTGTTTCACACTGTGTGGCTCCACCACCACTTACCAGTTTTTTGTCTTTAAGTAGGTCACTAAATCAGTCTAAGCCTTAATGTCCTAAGTATCTTACTGATGTTACATGGTTATTTTGAGATTCAAGTGACCAAGATGTAGTGCTGTAATAAGAATATAACCAAAGTGCCTATAATTTCATGCAGCAGTAGCGATAGGCCTCTGAATGCAAACCAGGTAAAGTGCCTTCTTCAATGCTCTTTACAGAGGTGCTAAATTAAATAGATTAAGCAAACATTATATGGGTAAAGTGCTCTGAGTCTACACAGGTTTGCTAGGGCTTCCATAACAAAATGCCATGGACTGGGTGGCTTAAAACAGGAACTTATTTTTTCATAGTTCTGGAGGCAAGAAGTCCAAGATCAAGGTGTCAACAGGGTTTTTCATAAATGTGAAATGATCATTACAAAAAGTCTAGCTAATACCCACCACCACACATGGTGACAGTTTTTTTCTTGTGATGAGAACTTTTAAGATTTGCTCTTTTAGCAAAGTTTAAATATTCAGTGTAGTAATGTAAACTCTAGCCACCATGTTGTACATTACATACATCTGCAGAATTTTTTTTTATAATTGGAAGTTTACCTTTTCACCACCTTCCCCTGTTACACTCATCCTGCAACCGAGGACCTCTCTTGTTGGCTTGTAGGTGTCTTCACATGGTCTCCCCTCTGTATGTGTCTGTGTCCTAATTTCCTTTTCTTGTAAGGACACAACTCATTAGATTAAGGCCAACTCTATGACATCCTTTTAACTGAATTACCTCTTTGAAGGTCCTATCTTCGAGTTAAGTTGCATTTTATGGTGCTCGGGGCTAGGATTTCAACATACAAACTCTATGGTGTCACAACTGAGGCCATCATAGAGCCCCACACCAGGATTATGTTTTCATCATGAATTCTCAATTTTATCAGATTTTAATATAAAGAAGGCAGTAAAAAGAATATGGAACTAGATATCATGGTGTATGTGGTCTACTCGGCATTCACACAAAGCAGCTGAGTGACAAGAAAATACTGTTTTAGAGCCTTAGCTTCATCCTCTCTAATGTTCACTCTAGTAATGATATCTTATACCAATTGAAACAATATCTATCCATCTGTTACTCTTTCTATCCCATCAACCATTCATATTATCCATCCATCCATCCATCCATCCACCCATCCATCTCATCCAATCAACGCATCTTTTGAGTACCTACTATGTTCCCAGCACCAAGACAATTTCTAGAAATACAGTGAAGGATAAGGCTCATTCTTTTCCTTCAAGGCATTTGCTAGTCTAATATGGGAGACAAAGAAGTAAAAAGTACATAGATTCTTTCTAGTCCCTCTTCTACATGACTGTCCTTCAAATATTGAGAAAGCTGACCTTTCCCACTTTTGGTCTCCTGGCTTCTTGTTTCTAGGTTAAATATATTTTAATTTCTTTAATTATTCCTCATATAGCACAGTTTCCAGACTCTACATCTTTTAAATTAATGTTTTGTGGAATTTTCTAGTTGTTTTTTAAAAATTAACTAGAAATAAATAACAGGCATAATGAAGATACTTTAATGCCACTTGATTAGGAAGCAGACAACAACCAGCCTTTACCCATGCTGGGGCCTCACACTGATTTAATCTGGACCAAGATGGCATGTTACAAATTACACTGGTGTCTCAGATTACATTTTGCTTCCATTTTCTCTCAGCGACATTACAAGTTCTCATTTGTCACAGAGTACTGTATTGGGCAAGGTTAGCATATACCTTTTAGCCAAATGCAGAAGTCATAATATTGACACAGGGCCACAATATTAAAAAAGCAAAACAAAACCTATTAATTATGTGACAGGCACTTTGTGAACTTTATCTCATTTAATCATTATAACAACTTGGTGAAATATTTGCCATTTCATAATTGGAGCCACTGGGTCTTGGAGGTTAAATGGCTTGCTCAAGGTCACACAACCGTTAGGAGGAGCCAGGATTTGTCCTCTGACCACTTTGATTCTAAGGACTTGGCTCATAACCCTTCTGCTTAGCACCTCTCTAAGAGCTCTCTGATCAATTAAAGGTCAGGGAACTGCTTTGTGGGTTTTCTGTTGGGCTGCTCAGATATTAGAGTTCCTGTGTAAGGGTGAAGTTAGCTGGCAGATTTAGGCCATGCCTCATGGGGATTACACCTTGATGGAGATGTTATGGTTTTGTGCCTGGGTCTCGGCTTTTCCCTTTTGCTGTCTCACTTTTATTATTTTGTCAGGGTGAACAGGCTTTGTGGGATAGAATCTCTCTAACATATTGTAGGAGAATGATTTATAAGCCACAGTGCCTACTTACAATGGGAAACAACTGATTTTTAAAATCAGGAACATTTCTTTAACAAGGCATTCCCTTTCTGTGGGGTCAGTCACTCAGAAGGACAAATAATAATTCAGAAGGTTGCTTGGTGAGCATAGGATTTACAGCAAAGAGATTAGGTTTTGCCCAAGGGAAGGCTCCTCAGGCTAATATAACTTGGAGTTAATCCTTCTCTGCCCTACAGTTATTTCTGCCTAAATTACTGGAATCCATCTTCAAGAATCACAACATAATTTTCTCTGGCCACCGCTAGACTCAGACACACTGACAGTCTAACCTCCCAATTCTCCTTAGGCAATATTTCTCTTTTGGAAATGTCTATTATCAAAAACACCTCTTGCTACACCTTTCATGTTATAAAACTCTAAATTATTGTTGATCTTTATTAGTTTATACCGTAGGTTGTCTATTCTTTAATGAAGTTTGGGTTGGACCTTGTGTTGGACAAAGGGGCTGCGTCATCTGTTTCACAGCAGGCAGGAGGTTTGAGACATGACCTCAGCTAGAAGGGTGGGCCCTAATTACTCTAAGAAAATCACAGTAAAGCCTTACTCCCAAGTCAGCATTGGTGCCTGTTTTAGAAGGCCAGGCCTAAAGTGGTATACCATTTCTTTAGCTAGAGAGACTGGTCTAAGAATTTGTGCATATTTCAGTTTGGGAGATGGGACATGAAGGGAGGTTTGAAGGAGAGGCATTGCTGAGAAAAACTTTACTGTTTTTGAGAGGGAGCCCTGAAAAGAGTAAGGGTTTGAGACCAGAATGGTCTGAATTACTTTTCTGCCAATTTAAGGCTGAAGTCTCCACAGAGGAGGGAAGAACCTAGAAAAATGCAGGTGAATGGGTTGGAATTGTATTAGGTCAAGGCCAAAACCCAGCTTACCTTTGGCTTTCACTTATGTGAGCAAATAAATGACCTTATTGTAGTATCCACTTTGATTTAGGTTTTCAGATATGTGCAGCTGGAGGTATACTAATTGAACAATGAATTTCTGCAGATGGCAAAACCTACCCATTACATTTGATTTTTTTGATACTCTCAGTTCAGGGAGCAAGAACTTTTAAATAGACATTAAATTATGGGGTCCAATTTGCCTTTTGTGTAATTACTGTAGTTACCTATCCAGCCATAGCTTGCATAAATATCAGTGTAACCATTCTCTGTGCTCAAGGCAGAAACTGTTCTGCAAGCATACCTATCTATCAGTCCTCAGACCCATCAGTTAGTTACCAGCTCCAAAGGTCTACCCTTGACCTCACTTTGGCACTAAGGCTTTTTTTGCTTAACACTGGGGCCACAGACATTGTCTGAAGACTTTATCACTTCTGGATCCCAGATGGGTCGAATTCATTCGCCTATTGTGTAAAATCCAATCAGAATCACAAATACTATCAAAGTGCAGGTTTTTAATTAAATTAAGAGGTTATGCCAGAATGTGAATCAATGTTCTGTTTCCTTCATAGAAACAACCAAAATGTCTGCTGAACTGAACAGTGTGCTTCATGACCTAATTAACTTACCTTCTGAAGTGAGCTCCTTATCTTGCTGTGGACCCGTAACAACAGTTAACAGTTTTGTAGCTGATCTGTAGCCCCCATTTTGGATAGCAATAAGTATTGTTCTAACCAAACCATTCAATGCATTCATCCATTCACTTAATAAACATTTACTAAATTAATATGTGGAAGTAATGCAAGAATAATCTTGGTAGTTACTTCTAAGAACTCTCCTGCTTTACTGTATATTCAACCAGATATTGTACCTTCCTTTACATGCCTGCTGCTATTGACTTGATTCAGGCTCCCGTTACTTTCTGAAATGCTGTCATTTCCCAGCTGCCAGTTTTGCCCTCTAGGCCATAACATGCTGTAAGAATACATATTTCTTCTCTAGCTTCTGTGTCAATGAAGCCTACTGAGGTGGACCCTGCTGAATACACTGCAAATGGATGGTAGTGCCCAGTACTGCAAATGTTCTTGGTTAATGGGCCTTCTACCATTCTCTCCTGAGATGAATGCGTCTGCAACTTACGTAGTTCCCTCTGTGGCCTCTCTTTATGCCATTTGTGTTCTGGAGAAAATATCTAATTCATAATGGTTGGCAAATAATAATGCTTAACCAGTAGCAAAGAGACACAGGAAGAGTGTCTTGTTGGCTATTATAATGCAAGTTCTATGGTAGTTCATCCATCTCCAGGAAGTGAATCAGGGAAGAGAGGCTTTAAAAGGTGGGTGGATGTTCTTTGACATTAGGAAGGGCGTCATAGTTATTATTGCAACTTGGGAGAACTAACCAACAATTGTTATGGAAGAGAGGAGAGAAACTATATATATATAGTCAGAAGTAAAGTATTTAATAACCTCAGATGATTTGATGAGAAAGGAAGTGGGGATTCTGAGACCTCATCTCTCAGGAAATGATTCTTTAAGCACCCCTATGTGAAAATTACATTTTGGCTCAATTTCCACCAATAAATCTCTATGCCTAAAAGGTTATTTTTTTATTAGAGATGTGTAATACTAATAATTTCTCTGTCTCTTGGGTTTGAAGAGCTGAAACTTAATTTTATTGTGCTATTATTTTACATAAGTTTCACTAAATGCATCACATTCTTCTCTGCTTTATTTTTGGAACACTCAAGCAGATTTAAAGTTTTTTGTGATAACTTTTGGAGCCATCATTATGAACATT